>JASANF010018951.1:0-51309 GCA_030248245.1 Trissonchulus sp. WLG1_4 | reverse complement strand
GGCGAATAAATACATTGTATCTGTAATCAGAATGGG
This sequence comes from Trissonchulus sp. WLG1_4, assembly GCA_030248245.1. Lineage (NCBI taxonomy): Eukaryota > Metazoa > Nematoda > Enoplea > Enoplida > Ironidae > Trissonchulus > Trissonchulus sp. WLG1_4. The sequence continues at coordinate 51,273 of JASANF010018951.1, read as the reverse complement.
GGGAATAGTAGCTGACGAATTGGTAGCTTAGCGTCTCCATTGTGTTGTTGTGTAAATATGATGTAAGCTAAGCTGCTGTCCTCCAATACGTAGTAAAATTAAGCATTAAGCAATATTTCTCCTTCATTCATCTATACACTTATATACGTATATTTGTCTACCTACAAACCTTACTACTTCAAACAGGATTCCTTGCCACCTTTATATACCTGCATTCCCTTGCCTTTTGAGTTTCATTGTTTTGACTCGCGTTTGCAAGTCAGCTAAACGTTACGTAATCCGCGCCGCGAATCGAACGCAAGAGTGGTAATTTTTGCAAAACTTGTTTTGTGTTTTTTTAATATATGTATAATGTATGTGAAGTTATAGTCAGGTATATATGTATGTATATATGTTTAGAACGTTCCTTACTCTACATACATTTATATATGTGCAAGCATTAAATGCTGCCGCCCAAGTTTATAGAACTATTGCCGCTTTATAGTTATTCTTATTCGCCTTCCCTTAATGTAAATTCACCACCATTCTATTTCGCCAAACTGCGATCAAGTGAATTTTTGAAATTGTGTCGATCAGTTGCCTTAAATTCGCGCATGACCGATTTAATTGGCCATGCAGAATTCATTCTCGTTTGATTTAAACGATCATTTCAATACCTCTGCCAATTCCTCTCATCAGAATTTCGATAGCTTCGATAGTGCCTTTAATTTAAATAATAATAGTCATCTCTGGGACAATCGAAGTAGTCAATCAAGCCGAGGCGATACTGGTTACTACAGCAGCAGCAGTAATACTAATAACTCTGATCGATTAACCGATAGTCAGTCACTTAATAGCAACTATAATCGATATTACGAACCGCAGTCTGCCAGTAGCGGACGATCGGCCAGTAGCCTTGAAAGATCCACTCATACCGAAAGATCGGTCTCGCCCAATTCTGTGGTGTCCTATTTTGACGAGGGCTTAAAGCGACACGTCCGTAAGCACGTTGCGGAAGCAGGGTATCAATTGGTGTCCAGTCGTACGCGTCTTTTTCACAGTGCGTTGGTAGACTGTCGAGCTTCGGTGGGCCACTGCGCGACTCCCCCGCGGTATAATCATATTCCTGCCGACCAGGCCAGTAGCGCTGCTAGTACCTTCAATAGATCGACTAAGAGCTTTGATCGTTCTAGCTTGCCACCTTTGGGCAGTCACGATCCTTATACGACTCCTCCTTATCAACAGTGTTATCCGTATCGATCTGATTTCACAAATCGATTGCCTGATCAGTCCCCCTCTGTTGCCGCTTACGGACGCTCGAGTTCTGTAGAAGACTCTGGGGCTGGTAGTGGTTCGAGTATTTTGGACTTTTTGCGAAACGATAGTTCGTTTGCCGATTTTGCCAATTTGAGTAATTATTCTAACGGACCCAGCACTAGTAGCTCTTCAAGCACTAAAAGTTCGAGCTATAATAACGGTACCGGTTTCAGCTCAGCCAGTTTGCCGCGGAATAGTCAACATTTGGACAGTTTTGAACGATATATTGGTAAGATATTTACTCTGTTTAAAATATATATATATACGTATGTATATATTATGTATCTGAATCGAATGTAAATGAACCACGTGTCGTCGTGTCAGTATGTGACTGTTTTTTTACTAGTTATAATTTTTTTGGTTTTGATTTTAGAAAATTCGGCTGCTGAAGCTCAAATTAAAACTCAATGAATGATTAAATGTCCACTCTTAATTCAAAATTAAGAATGCTTATAAAAATAACACCCACGTAACAAATTGAGTGTAGTATTAAATTTGCAGTTTAGCTTTAGAGCTTAAACAATTGGAAAATCGACTGTTTTTTAGTTCCACGGTATATATGTTCTTTATGCAGCTGCAGCTGTATATTCCAGTTTTAAAGTTTTGCACTGTATAATTTTCTAACAATTCTTTTATGTTGTGCGAGATATAGGTAAATTGAATTTATTTTCCCTAATTGAGTGAGGAAGCATTCTGTTTATAAGCTTAACACGTTTTTTTCAAAATTTTTGCAAATTTAGTCATGACTCAGTCTCAAGTTATTACTTTTTAGCAAAAATAAACAAACTTGTTTAAACTTCTAGATAAGGCAGTTTTACCTGAGTTGAGGCGTAAAGAAAGACATTTTTGGTTAAAATTAACTTGAAAAGAGTCACTACAAAATGTAAGGCTGCCATTAAAAAACTGTTTGCCGATGACACATGTCGATTTCAGCACTGATTATTTTCAGTTTGTCCTTATTGGGCGCAGTTGTTTTCTGCGAATGTTAAGCGTTAACTAACGTAATGGAGGTGGCTACACCCATCAAATGATACTTAGCTGTGGTGTTTGTGACGCAGCAAAACAGTGTGTAAATTAAACATTTCAAGGCATTCCTTTATTGCGTTTTGTAGCAGGATGCTTCTATTTTATTATGCTGCCTTAAGTTTTTTTAAAAACGTGCTAGATTTTATCGTGGTTATATTTTACGCCGATTCCGTGAAGGTTTTGCTAGTATGAGCCCTGAGTTCTCACCCAGTGAAATAGGAAACTTTATGTTCCCAGTAAATTAAAAAAAACACTTGCGAAAATGTAAAACCGCCTATCGGCAGTAATTTAGTTATATAATTTGCACACAGGGGCCTGTCGCTCAACTTGACATTTTGACAAGTCATACAGTTGTAACATTAGGGAGCACAAAATCAGGTGATTCGTTAACGGATTCATCATGTAAATTCATTACGAAGAGTTACCAGATTTTGCACTTATAGTTGTTATATACAGTTTAAGACGTAAAGCTGAGCAACAGGCCCGCTTGCCCAATGCCCATGACTTCTACAAACGGCGTAGAATCTCAGGAGCCGAAATTCGGTTTCACTGTCGAGTATCAATATTATCACGCCATTAAGTTTCACCGAGAAGAAATATGTGTCATTCATTCAGCTTTAAATAATTGCACAAATATATGTGTACATTTGTATTGCAGCATTGGTGTTGAGATTTATTATACAATATCCACTCTGCTTTGTGTGTTCGATCCGGTCCGAGGAAAAAAGTTTTCTAAATTCTCAGCTGCATTCGACAGTATTGCAGTCACGTTTTGATGACAGACAGACAACTACATATTCCTACTTGAGCTTTGCAAACTAAACTTATCGATAAAATATTTAGGACTTGAAAAACATTGCGGTTGAACTGTGCGTACGCAGTGCGACATGCGTTAAGGTGTTTTGTTAAATTGTTTGCTGGATTTTATATTGTTTTTTAAATAAACTTAGGTAGTTTCTGTCCATGAACCTTTTTTGGAGATGGATTTTTTCTAAATGGTTTCATGATTTTAGTGTGATATAGCGATTGTGACGACGTCTGTCACAATCGCAATTTAAGCAGTTCTCCCTTAAAATTGATCAAATGTCCACAGTCCACTTTCGAAGTGACAAGGGATAAATACTCATGGCTTGTCTGAAAATTTGTCCACACCGGAATACTTGCCATTTTTAGCCCATTGACACTCACTTCCGCCCTGGAGCCTAATTTTAAAGGGATATTTTCTAATATATCGCTCATGTATATAAATGTTTGCTTACGTGTGAATGTGAAAATCAAACTATTTTAGCAGTAAGTATGAATGTTCTGGGAACTACTAACTTGGAAGAAATCTGTGCTCAGTGTTACTAAAAAAATTTAAGAAACTCGAATTAACACTTTTAATGTACGTTGTCAACACTCTATTTTTTCATTTAGAACTGCTTTATGTACTAGCACGTCACGGGGAAAACTACATGATAATTGAACAGTTTTGCAAAATAGTTTAAGATACCCAAGTCAGTAAGATTTTTTATTTTCAAATTGAAATTTTCAACTGCTGTTTTTGACCAGCCGAAAGTCAATAGCTTCTGATTTTCGCTAATATTTTTTCCTTTCTGGCTAGTTTCCTGGAATTGTGTCTGCAGCGACGCAATGAACGAAAGAAGGGAAAAGTGAGGTCTGCGATTGAAAATTTTGCCATTTTCTCAAGAGGGCGTTTTGCCGTCGACTCTTGTGTGTTTTATCTGATTGCAATAGCGGTTGACTTGACAGCTTTCGTCCGTAAAAACTACTTTAAATGCAGACAAGTTATGGCCAGCTGTTACGAGAGAAGATTGACTGAGTTACATAATATAACCAGAAAACTTCCACACTCCCGTATGAATACGTATTCAAAGCTAGGTTGCGTAATCATAGCGTAAACCATAGGACCTACTGATTTATTGTTATTTTCACGAGGTACGACCAGATGTATGCAGCTTTTCTCACCTTGTGGAAGATTAATGTTATCCACAGTGCTAAAAACGACTTTTATCTACTTTTGCGTTTAGATGTACTTCCGCATCTAAATTGAATGCTTTTTTATGGGCTGTCAATTGTGTATTGTGTTAATTTTTCAAAGTAATCACAAGTGATTGACTTCTTTCCGACAGTTTTATATATGTAGTGTTTTGTGGTTCGTACATGTTACGAATGTCGTTGTAGTTTTATTTTGTGTATTTTCAGCTAAGAAAAAAGCTGCTCGTTTTGAAACTGAAGAAGTTGGTCGTTTGGAGCGTTTTCAAAAGTTTATTGAAGAATCAGTGAATCGTGATTGGATCGATCAAACGTCAGCAGCAGCAGCCGTTGAATTTTCGAGCAATCTAATCGATACCAGTGCTCTAGACGATTTACTCAGTGCGCTGAATGGTGCAGAAGACAGCGATATGGATGGAAAAACGGCAACGCAGTGGAAATCGAGCTTCAAATCGATGCGAGAACGATTCGATGCCGCCTTGTCGGCACCCCTGGAGATGAAAGTCAGCGGGTCGGGGTTGCATCACAGTCCCAGCGGCAGTAATATTTCACAAACTTTGCCTCGTAGCTACACATCTAGTCCCCATAGTCATGCCCATGATCGATCCAGCGAGGCTGGAGATCGTTCGGCCGATCCTAGTCGAGAATCGGTGAGTCAGAGCGGAGTACAGAAATCGCAGAGTGCACAGGATGTTAATATGCTCATGAGGAAGCTGCAACAGTTTACCAGCGAGCAAGGGGGTCGATTGCAAAGGGACAAATTGCCTACTGATTCTGGCTCGTCTACTCCGAACGGTCCGATCGGCTCAAGACATCGACTAGGACCCAATCCGTTGTCGTCGTTTTGGAATTCGGCTGTTTCGTCCAGCACTGTTCCCCGAATGCATGTATTGCCCCACGGACGGTCCCCGGTCCCGAACGGCGTTCCTAGAAAACAGCCGCCTTCCTCAGTCTCTGATCGGAAGCGACTGTTGGACTCGATCACTGCTCAACTGGAAGACAGTCGACCCTCGTCCGCCCTGTCGGATACGCTGAGCACAAGCAGTATGCAAGATCGCCTGCCGAACGGGACAGTGTACAGCGAGCAGGTAGCTAGCTATAATCGATCGAATTCTGATGTGAGCTTCAGTCAGCTGAATGCCTTTATTGCCAATGAAGAAAAAGAGACGAGAAATGAGGAGATTAGTGGCCTCTTTAATGGCTCAGTTACTACTGGTTTGAAATCCGGCGGTAAACCGGTTGCGCCAGTACCACCCTTTCATCACGAACTACCGCTAAACTATCCGGTTCAGATAGATAATTCCAAGCCGCCTATTTTTGACAATTCGAACACCGCTGATTTCGGTAACCGTTCATCAACTATTAAGTCAGATTCAACACCGAAAACCGGTCAATCATTTCTGAGCACGTCTCAGCCATTACCACCAGTTGTGGCTGAGTTTTCTCAACCCGTCGAAGTGACCACCACTGCTAATTTATCCCCAAGGACTCTCAGTGACGATCCAGCACTGAAAATAATTTCTGAAGTTCAAGTTTTCATGGCTCAAAATCAGAGTACTTTGAATCAGAGTAGATTTCCTTTGGCCGGTGTTGTGGATTTCAAAGAAGCCGAGCTGACTAAATTATCAAATCGCGGAACGGGCAAAAAATCTCCAGAACAATTTGATAATCATTCACCGCAGCCAAGGTCGCAGTCCACCAGCCCCCTCCACGAAACTGTGACCGAGACGCCCCCTCATTTGCCACATCCTAAACCAAGACACAACTTGCTAAAGGTTATCAGTTAATTTGATAATTACTCAGCAGCAACGCTATAGGTTGATTCAATACCTTTCTACCAGGTTATCTGTTTGACACATATTATAGCTTCAAATACAAGCTTGGTCTTTTTTTCTTCTATTTTTCCAAGCAGTCCTTGCTGCTTATTTGAAAGCAACCTTTAAAACGAGTTCACCTGAAATTCACTATTAATAGTCTTCTGGAATCAACACGGTAGTATTCATGGTAAGTCAGTATGAATGGTCCTATTTCTAGGAATACCAGCAGCATCAGCAACAAATGGGAGGTCAGGAATTTGGTCGATTTGCCCGACTGAGTTTACTAAACACTGGAAATGTGGCTGAGCGGGTTTCCCAGTTTGAGCGTCGACCCGGGACCCCGACCGGTCGGACCAGCCTCTACCAGGCTATTCGACCTGCTATTGAGCAAAATCGATTTGACCACCAGCTCGATATTGATAATGTTAGACATCAGTTGATGCAGGTCAGCACAGCGCCTGATGTCAGTTGGGTTTTTGACGACTAACCCTGGGTTGTTTAGTGGTGTTTGCTTCTGACCGTTTGTGGGTGATCCTTTTCAGTTTTTTGTAGTGTTTTTCTGCTTGACTAATATTTTGTGCAGTGCTAACAGAAACAGACATTTATGCTAGGACATTTCGCTTGAAATAGTAAAGATTGACAAAGTTTACCAATTGCCGTGTAAGTCATTGGATCCTAGTGATCCTACCTTGGTCTTTTGTGTCATACGACCCGACCCGAACCAACCCGACTTCTCGTCAAGCTGCTATACAAACTCTTGAACACAAAATTTTCTTGTGAATTTTTTGTTATTAGTTTTTCGTGACATGTAGGTGATAGGCTCCGCGAACCTCCAGTCTAGTAGTCCATTCTGCCACGAGTCCATTAGCCCAAGAAAATGGTCAAAACGGCTCAATTTAACGTCAAAATCTAGGATTTATACCCAAAAGTTTTGACCCGAACTGACCCGCTCAACCCGCGGGTTGGGAAATTTCAACCCGACCCGTGCAGGACCAACCCGACCCGATTGCGAACTCTGGTCTGAAAATGTGACTCCGCCTGGAACTGTGTGTGATTCGCGAAATTTGTGCATACCACCAATGTAAAGTTCAAATAATTGGTTCTTATTATGAATGTGCACTCTCTGAAACTTTTCAAACTGTCATCATTACTGACGCTAACATCCGTCTTTGCCGGACCATTATTTTTGCACAAGAAAAAAGGGACCGTTCAATTTTTTGTCATTGCTCTTTTATTTTGTGTCCAAGTTGGACCGGAACATAGCTTATCACCACTGTTGGTGCATTACACTGGCTTTAGGTTCAGCATGAGCGTATCAGATAGACATTAGAGCTACGTCAGTCAGCGTATCACAGCTCCTCAGGGGACGGTGCTACTTAAAGCGTGGCTCCATTTCTCTTTCGTTAGTAGTTCTGCTTGTTTTGGCTGTGTTAGTTATTCGTAATGTAAGTTTATAAAATCCCTTGAAACTGATGAATCTGAGAATCTGCTTCATATTGTGCGCAATTCATTGACTGTAATCTATACCCATTGGAGTACTACTAATTAAAATTTTCCTTTTTTGAGTATCTAAGGTTAGAAGTGAATTTGTATATTCTCGCATTCTAACTATAAGTGGCTGTTTCACACTTGGAAATTGGCTTGGTTTGACGAAAAATTCATGATAAACTATTAGAATACAGGCACATAGTTGTGTAAATAGTAGGTATACTAAATTCAACTTGAGATTCTCTGTTCCATAGACTGTATGTACAGTATGTTTAATGTTGGTGTAATAGTGCTGCTGCCGAGTTAAGGGGGGGGGCTACCCAGGTCAAAAATCAAAGTTCTCCAATTTTGCTTATTTTCACATATGTTACTCCTCCAAGGTACCCCAACCTCAGATAAGAACAATTAAGCTTGAAGGTGCACTTTTGGTTCGGTGCCTTTGTCAGTGTATTTACATAGGCAAAAACACGCAAAAAAGCCTAAAAGCAGCCCTTAGATGGACAGTTCTAACACAAACCACATTAAGCCAATCAAGCTGAAACTTGGCATAGTAGTAGCTCACATGTATGCGCAAAATCGTATGATCCGGATTTTCGATATGTATTTTCAATTCTAAAATCGAGGTCGAAATGTGAAAAAATGGCCGTTTTTTGGGACCGCCAAATTTGAGTGATTTTACATTTGGCGTCACTGCTCAGGCCATGGGCAAAAATTTAAAAAAATGGATCATAGAGGTTGAGATATGACATTAGGCTATCGAATCATGTAAAAAGTATTAACAAAAATTTCGAGTAAAGGAACGCTTTGTGAGTACAAAAAACTTTTTTTTGCGCCTATGATTTACACGTAAAATTTAAATTTTGGGCACCCCTAGTAAAAAATTGGCAAAAGCATTGGTTCCAGTTTGTTACATCTGCGACGCGCCTTCCCTGGGGCTACATTGTGTGCAAATTTGAAGCGAATCGGAGAACCTAAAATTTTCACTTATACAGGTAGCCCCCCCCTCCTTAAAGGCCATTTCAAACATTTATTGCATATTCATTTCACACAATGCAGCAGACTATTCGAACTGTAAACATTTTAATTAGAGAATCCCTTGAGCCCTGCAATGCGCCATGGCGCACGCCATGAAGGAAAGTGCGCCCCCGTGTGACTTGGCCTTAATTGACACCGAGGTGATGCTGTTAGTTCAAGGCTACTGGTTCAAGCCCATAGTCAAGTCTTTCACTAACTTTTTATCATCTATGCTGTTTTAAGTAAAGCCTAGGTCTTCTTGAGATATGCAATATCTTCATGTGAATAAGATCAATCAATCAATTTAAAGCCAATCACTTGTGGGGATCGCCCTCAAAGATGTACGTAGTCTACGCATGCTTAAAGAGCAAATACTACAGCGCCACATGCAATTATAAATGAATAAAAAAGACTCAATGAATAATTGCTTACTTTGCATATTTTTAATTCTTATCGTCCGAAGCATTTTTGGTGTACCTCTTAACTTATTTTTAGTGGAGTTATCTAAGCGAAATTGTTTCTGATGATTACTAACAAAACTGGTTGCTTGTTTTTATCTATCTTAACTCTTAACGTTTTCCGTTTGATGTCGACAAATGTCATTTTTCCTTTCCTTTTTTGCTGTTGGCCCAGGCTAAGCTTCATATGCTCCCGGTTTTCATCAAAGTTAGCCCTTGTAGACTGGTTGGTCTTGGTTGTATTTGGTTGGCCGTCCAAGGCGGACCTTAATTTCAGCCTCTCTCGCTGTCAGTCACGACCATTCTTTGCCGGTTTGGCTTCACCCTCCGTCTTACTGAAGTAGATTTACAAGACAAGCGGCCCTTTTTTATGCTTTTCTATGCCAAAAATTACTTTTATAATGTGAAAACTGGGCCAGATTTTTGGGTTTTTTGGTTTCTCTAGTGGGCGGAGGCAGCTTTAATGGCTAGCGCTCAGCGTAAGGAAGTTGAAGCGTTCTAGAACTTTGTAACTTTGACTATGTCATACTTCCACGCCCTATTCAGACTTCAGTTGTATGATCTTCTCTCAGCTGACAGTCAAGTTTTTAATTTTCATGTATAGGTGTGCATTTTGGGCAGTGCAAAATAACGGAAGGTGTTCCTGTATTCCATTTAACGCCGTTAAGGCATAGTCTAGCAAGAACATCCTTTTTGAATAAACAACACAAAACTGCATATGTGAATGGAAAGGCGTTCGTGTTGTGCTCATTTTCGTTGCAAGATTGATGAGGAAATTATATAATTTATAATTTATTTCGACCTATGATAAACCTTATAAAATTACGTTAACTTTGGTTTCCTATAATGCAAAATGCAAAAAAGGTGCAAAAATGAAGTGCGACAGTGAGCTGTTGCTAAGTCATATTACATATATTATATTGTTTAAGAATAGCAGTAAAGAAAATTTTCGTTCACAGTTCAAATAACTATATTCGTAGGTAATTTTTTTGACATTTCCATTAATAATTCATTACAAACACATATGTGAGACCTGTCATATTGTACAAATAGATTAATTAATATTTTGAAATGGAAATTATAATTCATTGAACAGTTGTGTAATCAAGATTGTATTTTATTTTTTAAATTTTAAAAAAAGCATACAGTGCAAGAAATTGAATTATTGGTCTTTGCCGACCGTCGGCTCCGCGTTCACCTGTTTTCAATTTTTACTCTTATACCCTTTCATTGATCTTATGGTTTTTTGACTGACATTATTATGTATATATATATACATATAAATATAAATATATACATATATATATAAATATATACATATATATATAAATATATACATATATATATATTGTAATGGTTTTTTGACTGACACTATGTATATATATATATATATATATATATATATATATATATATATATATATATATATACATATAAATATAAATATATACATATATATATAAATATATACATATATATATACATATATATATATATATATATATATATATATATATATATATAAATATATACATATAAATATATATATATATATGTATATATTTATATATATATGTATATATTTATATTTATATGTATATATATATATATATATATATATATATAAATATATATATATATGTGTGTGTGTGTGTATATATATATGTATATATATATATATATATATATATATATATGTATATATGTGTATATATATATATATATATATATATATATATATATATATATATATATATACATAGTGTCAGTCAAAAAACCATTCAATAATAATATATATATATATATATATATGTATATATATATATATATATATATATATATATATATATATATATATATATATACATAGTGTCAGTCAAAAAACCATTCAATGAAAGGGTATAAGAGTAAAAAATTGAAAACAGGTGGAACGCGGAGACCGACGGTCGGCAAAGACCATGATAAGTTCAATTTCTTGCACTGTATGCTTTTTTTAAAATTTAAAAAATAAAAAACAATCTTGATTACACAACTGTTCAATGAATTATAATTTCCATTTTCAAATATTAATTAATCTATTTGTACAATATGGCAGGTCTCGCATATGTGTTTGTAATGAATTATAATGGAAATGTCAAAAAAAATTACCTACAATATAGGTTATTTGAACTGTGAACAAAAAAAGTTTCTTTACTGCTATTCTTAAACAATATAATATATGTAATATGACTTAGCAACAGCTCACTGTCGCACTTCATTTTTGCACCTTTTTTTGCATTTTGATTAGTAAGAAACTACAAAGTTAACGTAATTTTATAGGTTTATCATAGGTCAGAAAATAAAGTACTAAGTTATATAATTTCCTCATCAATCTTGCAGACGAAAATGAGCACAACACGAACGCCTTTCCATTCACATATGCAGTTTTGTGTTGTTTATTCAAGATGTTCTTGCTAACTATGCTTAACGGCGTTAAATGGAATACAGGAACACCTTCCGTTATTTTGCACTGCCCAAATGCACACCTATACATGAAAACTAAAAAACTAGACTGTCAGCATAAAGAAAAAGATCATACAACTAAAATCTGTATATGTCGTGGAAGTATGACATAGTCAAAGTTACAAAGTTCTAAACGCTTCAACTTCCTTACGCTGAGACGTCAGCCTACCTCGAGACCCAAAAAAGTATCACCCAGTTTTCACAGTTATGAAATTTTGGCATAGAAAAGCATAAAAAGGCCTAGAATCTACTTCCGTAAGACGAAAGTGAGAAGCCGAACCCGGCAAAGAATGGTCGTGACTGAAGCGAGGGCTGAGATTAGGTCCCGCTTAAAAACCGAGACCAGACCCCATCTAGGGCTAACTTTGATGGAGCCGGAGCCTAGCCTGGGCCAAGGAAAGGAAAAAATGGACATTTGTCGAATCAAAGGAAAAATAGTAAAGAAAAAGGCCTTTTAGTAATCATCAGAAAAAATTTCGCTTGGGATGCTCCACTAAAAATGAGTTACGCCCAAAACTTAAAACGATAATTTAAAAATATGCAAAGTAACGCGATTATTCATTGAGTCTTTTTTTATTCATTTATAATTTTGCATGTGGCGCTGTAGCTATTTACTACTTTAAGCATGCGTAAACTACGTACATCTTTGAGGGCGATCCCCAAATTGGCTTTAAAGATAAACTGATTGATCTATTCACATGAAGATATTGCATATCTCAAAGACCTAGGCTTTCGAAAAGAAGAGAAATTTGAGTGAAAGAACTTGACTATAGGTAGCCTTGAAAAGCGTGTCCGGGTGTTCATTAAGGCCAATTGCAACGGGGCGGGTTTCCTTCATGGCGTGCGCGGGTGGCGCATTGCAGGGCTAGGGATTCTCTAATAAAATGTTTAGTTTGGGATCTCTGCTGTGTGAAAAGAAAGCAAAAAGTTTTGAAATAGCCTTTAAAAAGGGGGCTACCTGTATGACATGAAACTTTGACTTTTTCAATTGCACTAAATTTACAAAGAAGTAGCCCAGGAAGGCGGCGTGGCAATGTTAAGACGAACTGGAACCAAGCTTTTGCCATTTTTTACTAGGGGTGCCCAAAATTAAATTTTTACGTGTAAATCAGTAGGCGCAAAAAAAAGTTTTTTGTACTCACAAAGCGTTCTTACTGCGAAAATTTTTTTTGTAATACTTTTTTACATAGTTGCGATAGCCTAATGTAGTATCTCAACCTTTGAGTCGTTTTGAATTTTTGCCCATGGCCTAGAGCGGCGCCAAATGTCACAAAATCACTCAATTTGGCGGTCCAGAAACGGCCATTTTTTCACATTTCGACCTCGATTTTAGAATTGAAAATACATATCGAAAATCCGGATAGTTTACGATTTTGCGCGTCGTGTGAGCGCTACTTATCCAAGTTTCACTTAATTGGGCTTAATGTGGTTTGTTTGTTTTAGAACTGTCATATTAAGGACTGCTTTTAGGCTTTTTTTGCGTGTTTTTTGCCTATGTAAATACACACCGAAAATACACTTCAACTTTAATTGTTCTTATACTGTAATTAGTTTGGAAAATTGAGCATATGTGAAAATAGGGCAAAATTGGAAAAAATAATTCCCCCTGTTAACTCGGCAGCAGCACTATTACACCAACATTAAACATACTGTACATACAGTCTATGGAACAGAGAATCTCAAGTTGAATTTAGTATACCTACTATTTACACAACTATGTGCCTGTATTCTAATAGTTTATCATGAATTTTTCGTCAAACCCAAGCCAATTTCCAAGTGTGAAAAACAGCCACTTATAGTTAGAATGCGAGAATATACAAATTCACTTCTAACCTTAGATACTCAAAAAAGGAAAATTTTAATTAGTAGTACTCCAATCGGTATAGATTACAGTCAATGAATTGCGCACAATATGAAGCAGATTCTCAGATTAATCACTTTCAAGGGATTTTATAAACTTACATTACGAATAACTAACACAGCCAAAACAAGCAGAACTACTAACGAAAGAGAAATGGAGCCACGCTTTTAGTAGCGCCGTCCCTGGAGATACGCTGACTGGCGTAGCTCTAATGTCTATCTGATACGCTCATGCTGAACCTAAAGCCAGTGTAATGCACCAACAGTGGTGATAAGCTATGTTCCGGTCCAACTTGGACACAAAATAAAAGAGCAATGACAAAAAATTGAACGGTCCCTTTTTTCTTGTGCAAAAATAATGGTCCGGCAAAGACGGATGTTAGCGTCAGTAATGATGACAGTTTGAAAAGTTTCAGGAGTGCACATTCATAATAAGAACCAATTATTTGAACTTTACATTGGTGGTATGCACAAATTTCGCGAATCACACACAGTTCCAGGCGGAGTCACATTTTCAGACCAGAGTTCGCAATCGGGTCGGGTTGGTCCTGCACGGGTCGGGTTGAAATTTCCCAACCCGCGGGTTGAGCGGGTCAGTTCGGGTCAAAACTTTTGGGTATAAATCCTAGATTTTGACGTTAAATTGAGCCGTTTTGACCATTTTCTTGGGCTAATGGACTCGTGGCAGAATGGACTACTAGACTGGAGGTTCGCGGAGCCTATCACCTACATGTCACGAAAAACTAATAACAAAAAATTCACAAGAAAATTTTGTGTTCAAGAGTTTGTATAGCAGCTTGACGAGAAGTCGGGTTGGTTCGGGTCGGGTCGTATGACACAAAAGACCAAGGTAGGATCACTAGGATCCAATGACTTACACGGCAATTGGTAAACTTTGTCAATCTTTACTATTTCAAGCGAAATGTCCTAGCATAAATGTCTGTTTCTGTTAGCACTGCACAAAATATTAGTCAAGCAGAAAAACACTACAAAAAACTGAAAAGGATCACCCACAAACGGTCAGAAGCAAACACCACTAAACAACCCAGGGTTAGTCGTCAAAAACCCAACTGACATCAGGCGCTGTGCTGACCTGCATCAACTGATGTCTAACATTATCAATATCGAGCTGGTGGTCAAATCGATTTTGCTCAATAGCAGGTCGAATAGCCTGGTAGAGGCTGGTCCGACCGGTCGGGGTCCCGGGTCGACGCTCAAACTGGGAAACCCGCTCAGCCACATTTCCAGTGTTTAGTAAACTCAGTCGGGCAAATCGACCAAATTCCTGACCTCCCATTTGTTGCTGATGCTGCTGGTATTCCTAGAAATAGGACCATTCATACTGACTTACCATGAATACTACCGTGTTGATTCCAGAAGACTATTAATAGTGAATTTCAGGTGAACTCGTTTTAAAGGTTGCTTTCAAATAAGCAGCAAGGACTGCTTGGAAAAATAGAAGAAAAAAAGACCAAGCTTGTATTTGAAGCTATACTATGTGTCAAACAGATAACCTGGTAGAAAGGTATTGAATCAACCTATAGCGTTGCTGCTGAGTAATTATCAAATTAACTGATAACCTTTAGCAAGTTGTGTCTTGGTTTAGGATGTGGCAAATGAGGGGGCGTCTCGGTCACAGTTTCGTGGAGGGGGCTGGTGGACTGCGACCTTGGCTGCGGTGAATGATTATCAAATTGTTCTGGAGATTTTTTGCCCGTTCCGCGATTTGATAATTTAGTCAGCTCGGCTTCTTTGAAATCCACAACACCGGCCAAAGGAAATCTACTCTGATTCAAAGTACTCTGATTTTGAGCCATGAAAACTTGAACTTCAGAAATTATTTTCAGTGCTGGATCGTCACTGAGAGTCCTTGGGGATAAATTAGCAGTGGTGGTCACTTCGACGGGTTGAGAAAACTCAGCCACAACTGGTGGTAATGGCTGAGACGTGCTCAGAAATGATTGACCGGTTTTCGGTGTTGAATCTGACTTAATAGTTGATGAACGGTTACCGAAATCAGCGGTGTTCGAATTGTCAAAAATAGGCGGCTTGGAATTATCTATCTGAACCGGATAGTTTAGCGGTAGTTCGTGATGAAAGGGTGGTACTGGCGCAACCGGTTTACCGCCGGATTTCAAACCAGTAGTAACTGAGCCATTAAAGAGGCCACTAATCTCCTCATTTCTCGTCTCTTTTTCTTCATTGGCAATAAAGGCATTCAGCTGACTGAAGCTCACATCAGAATTCGATCGATTATAGCTAGCTACCTGCTCGCTGTACACTGTCCCGTTCGGCAGGCGATCTTGCATACTGCTTGTGCTCAGCGTATCCGACAGGGCGGACGAGGGTCGACTGTCTTCCAGTTGAGCAGTGATCGAGTCCAACAGTCGCTTCCGATCAGAGACTGAGGAAGGCGGCTGTTTTCTAGGAACGCCGTTCGGGACCGGGGACCGTCCGTGGGGCAATACATGCATTCGGGGAACAGTGCTGGACGAAACAGCCGAATTCCAAAACGACGACAACGGATTGGGTCCTAGTCGATGTCTTGAGCCGATCGGACCGTTCGGAGTAGACGAGCCAGAATCAGTAGGCAATTTGTCCCTTTGCAATCGACCCCCTTGCTCGCTGGTAAACTGTTGCAGCTTCCTCATGAGCATATTAACATCCTGTGCACTCTGCGATTTCTGTACTCCGCTCTGACTCACCGATTCTCGACTAGGATCGGCCGAACGATCTCCAGCCTCGCTGGATCGATCATGGGCATGACTATGGGGACTAGATGTGTAGCTACGAGGCAAAGTTTGTGAAATATTACTGCCGCTGGGACTGTGATGCAACCCCGACCCGCTGACTTTCATCTCCAGGGGTGCCGACAAGGCGGCATCGAATCGTTCTCGCATCGATTTGAAGCTCGATTTCCACTGCGTTGCCGTTTTTCCATCCATATCGCTGTCTTCTGCACCATTCAGCGCACTGAGTAAATCGTCTAGAGCACTGGTATCGATTAGATTGCTCGAAAAATCAACGGCTGCTGCTGCTGACGTTTGATCGATCCAATCACGATTCACTGATTCTTCAATAAACTTTTGAAAACGCTCCAAACGACCAACTTCTTCAGTTTCAAAACGAGCAGCTTTTTTCTTAGCTGAAAATACACAAAATAAAACTACAACGACATTCGTAACATGTACGAACCACAAAACACTACATATATAAAACTGTCGGAAAGAAGTCAATCACTTGTGATTACTTTGAAAAATTAACACAATACACAATTGACAGCCCATAAAAAAGCATTCAATTTAGATGCGGAAGTACATCTAAACGCAAAAGTAGATAAAAGTCGTTTTTAGCACTGTGGATAACATTAATCTTCCACAAGGTGAGAAAAGCTGCATACATCTGGTCGTACCTCGTGAAAATAACAATAAATCAGTAGGTCCTATGGTTTACGCTATGATTACGCAACCTAGCTTTGAATACGTATTCATACGGGAGTGTGGAAGTTTTCTGGTTATATTATGTAACTCAGTCAATCTTCTCTCGTAACAGCTGGCCATAACTTGTCTGCATTTAAAGTAGTTTTTACGGACGAAAGCTGTCAAGTCAACCGCTATTGCAATCAGATAAAACACACAAGAGTCGACGGCAAAACGCCCTCTTGAGAAAATGGCAAAATTTTCAATCGCAGACCTCACTTTTCCCTTCTTTCGTTCATTGCGTCGCTGCAGACACAATTCCAGGAAACTAGCCAGAAAGGAAAAAATATTAGCGAAAATCAGAAGCTATTGACTTTCGGCTGGTCAAAAACAGCAGTTGAAAATTTCAATTTGAAAATAAAAAATCTTACTGACTTGGGTATCTTAAACTATTTTGCAAAACTGTTCAATTATCATGTAGTTTTCCCCGTGACGTGCTAGTACATAAAGCAGTTCTAAATGAAAAAATAGAGTGTTGACAACGTACATTAAAAGTGTTAATTCGAGTTTCTTAAATTTTTTTAGTAACACTGAGCACAGATTTCTTCCAAGTTAGTAGTTCCCAGAACATTCATACTTACTGCTAAAATAGTTTGATTTTCACATTCACACGTAAGCAAACATTTATATACATGAGCGATATATTAGAAAATATCCCTTTAAAATTAGGCTCCAGGGCGGAAGTGAGTGTCAATGGGCTAAAAATGGCAAGTATTCCGGTGTGGACAAATTTTCAGACAAGCCATGAGTATTTATCCCTTGTCACTTCGAAAGTGGACTGTGGACATTTGATCAATTTTAAGGGAGAACTGCTTAAATTGCGATTGTGACAGACGTCGTCACAATCGCTATATCACACTAAAATCATGAAACCATTTAGAAAAAATCCATCTCCAAAAAAGGTTCATGGACAGAAACTACCTAAGTTTATTTAAAAAACAATATAAAATCCAGCAAACAATTTAACAAAACACCTTAACGCATGTCGCACTGCGTACGCACAGTTCAACCGCAATGTTTTTCAAGTCCTAAATATTTTATCGATAAGTTTAGTTTGCAAAGCTCAAGTAGGAATATGTAGTTGTCTGTCTGTCATCAAAACGTGACTGCAATACTGTCGAATGCAGCTGAGAATTTAGAAAACTTTTTTCCTCGGACCGGATCGAACACACAAAGCAGAGTGGATATTGTATAATAAATCTCAACACCAATGCTGCAATACAAATGTACACATATATTTGTGCAATTATTTAAAGCTGAATGAATGACACATATTTCTTCTCGGTGAAACTTAATGGCGTGATAATATTGATACTCGACAGTGAAACCGAATTTCGGCTCCTGAGATTCTACGCCGTTTGTAGAAGTCATGGGCATTGGGCAAGCGGGCCTGTTGCTCAGCTTTACGTCTTAAACTGTATATAACAACTATAAGTGCAAAATCTGGTAACTCTTCGTAATGAATTTACATGATGAATCCGTTAACGAATCACCTGATTTTGTGCTCCCTAATGTTACAACTGTATGACTTGTCAAAATGTCAAGTTGAGCGACAGGCCCCTGTGTGCAAATTATATAACTAAATTACTGCCGATAGGCGGTTTTACATTTTCGCAAGTGTTTTTTTTAATTTACTGGGAACATAAAGTTTCCTATTTCACTGGGTGAGAACTCAGGGCTCATACTAGCAAAACCTTCACGGAATCGGCGTAAAATATAACCACGATAAAATCTAGCACGTTTTTAAAAAAACTTAAGGCAGCATAATAAAATAGAAGCATCCTGCTACAAAACGCAATAAAGGAATGCCTTGAAATGTGTAATTTACACACTGTTTTACTGCGTCACAAACACCACAGCTAAGTATCATTTGATGGGTGTAGCCACCTCCGTTACGTTAGTTAACGCTTACATTCGCAGAAAACAACTGCGCCCAATAAGGACAAACTGAAACTAATCAGTGCTGAAATCGACATATGTCATCGGCAAACAGTTTTTTAATGGCAGCCTTACTTTTTGTAGTGACTATTTTCAAGTTAATTTTAACCAAAAATGTACTTTCTTTATGCCTCAACTCAGGTAAAACTGCCTTATCCAGAAGTTTAAACACAGTTTTGCTTATTTTTGCTAAAAAGTAATAACTTGAGACTTGAGTCATGACTAAATTTGCAAAAATTTAGAAAAAAACGAGTTTAGCTTAAAAAAGAATGCTTCCTCACTGAATTAGGGAAAATAAATTCAATTTACCTATATCTCGCACAACATAAAAGAATTGTTAGAAAATTATACAGTGCAAAACTTTAAAACTGGCATATACATACAGCTACAGCTGCATAAAGAACATATATACCGTGGAACTAAAAAACAGTCGATTTTTCAATTGTTTAAGCTCTAAAGCTAAACTGCAAATTTAATACTACACTCAATTTGTTACGTGGGTGTTATTTTTATAAGCATTCTAAACTTTGAATTAAGAGTGGACATTTAATCATTCATTGAGTTTTAATTTGAGCTTCAGCAGCCGAATTTTCTAAAATCAAAACCAAAAAATTATAACTAGTAAAAAAACAGTCACATACTGACACGACGACACGTGGTTCATTTACATTCGATCAGATACATAATATATACATACGTATATATATATTTTAAACAGAGTAAATATCTTACCAATATATCGTTCAAAACTGTCCAAATGTTGACTATTCCGCGGCAAACTGGCTGAGCTGAAACCGGTACCGTTATTATAGCTCGAACTTTTAGTGCTTGAAGAGCTACTAGTGCTGGGTCCGTTAGAATAATTACTCAAATTGGCAAAATCGGCAAACGAACTATCGTTTCGCAAAAAGTCCAAAATACTCGAACCACTACCAGCCCCAGAGTCTTCTACAGAACTCGAGCGTCCGTAAGCGGCAACAGAGGGGGACTGATCAGGCAATCGATTTGTGAAATCAGATCGATACGGATAACACTGTTGATAAGGAGGAGTCGTATAAGGATCGTGACTGCCCAAAGGTGGCAAGCTAGAACGATCAAAGCTCTTAGTCGATCTATTGAAGGTACTAGCAGCGCTACTGGCCTGGTCGGCAGGAATATGATTATACCGCGGGGGAGTCGCGCAGTGGCCCACCGAAGCTCGACAGTCTACCAACGCACTGTGAAAAAGACGCGTACGACTGGACACCAATTGATACCCTGCTTCCGCAACGTGCTTACGGACGTGTCGCTTTAAGCCCTCGTCAAAATAGGACACCACAGAATTGGGCGAGACCGATCTTTCGGTATGAGTGGATCTTTCAAGGCTACTGGCCGATCGTCCGCTACTGGCAGACTGCGGTTCGTAATATCGATTATAGTTGCTATTAAGTGACTGACTATCGGTTAATCGATCAGAGTTATTAGTATTACTGCTGCTGCTGTAGTAACCAGTATCGCCTCGGCTTGATTGACTACTTCGATTGTCCCAGAGATGACTATTATTATTTAAATTAAAGGCACTATCGAAGCTATCGAAATTCTGATGAGAGGAATTGGCAGAGGTATTGAAATGATCGTTTAAATCAAACGAGAATGAATTCTGCATGGCCAATTAAATCGGTCATGCGCGAATTTAAGGCAACTGATCGACACAATTTCAAAAATTCACTTGATCGCAGTTTGGCGAAATAGAATGGTGGTGAATTTACATTAAGGGAAGGCGAATAAGAATAACTATAAAGCGGCAATAGTTCTATAAACTTGGGCGGCAGCATTTAATGCTTGCACATATATAAATGTATGTAGAGTAAGGAACGTTCTAAACATATATACATACATATATACCTGACTATAACTTCACATACATTATACATATATTAAAAAAACACAAAACAAGTTTTGCAAAAATTACCACTCTTGCGTTCGATTCGCGGCGCGGATTACGTAACGTTTAGCTGACTTGCAAACGCGAGTCAAAACAATGAAACTCAAAAGGCAAGGGAATGCAGGTATATAAAGGTGGCAAGGAATCCTGTTTGAAGTAGTAAGGTTTGTAGGTAGACAAATATACGTATATAAGTGTATAGATGAATGAAGGAGAAATATTGCTTAATGCTTAATTCTACTACGTATTGGAGGACAGCAGCTTAGCTTACATCATATTTACACAACAACACAGATGGAGACGCTAAGCTACCAATTCGTCAGCTACTATTCCCATTCTGATTACAGATACAATGTATTTATTCGCCTAAAGCACGGTTCATACTTGTCCTGATGCACACAGGACCATAAACAAGGACAAATTTCAATCAGCTGCTGCAAAGAATCGACATAATTTTGGTCATAATTGTGTAGCTTGACTTAGCCCTGAATCGTTCTTACGAAAAATTACCCTATTTGGTAGCGTTTATAATAGTTTCAGCACAGCTTTAGAACAAACGACAGGAAAACGGACAAGTTATGAACCGGGCTTAAGACTGAGTGCTGACACTCAAGTCAAAAGACGAATTCAAGAGTAGACGTCAGTCAACTTTGGTGATAAACTACGTAGCTAACTTTAAACCGTGACAGTTTGAAGAATTTCATCCCGATAAAACAGATCTATAGCGCACAATGATCGTAAAAATAATGCCATATTTTCATTTAGCTAAACTTTTACGACTGCGCCTAAAATCGGGAGTGGCGCACTAAAGTTACAATGAGATGGAATTTAGTGTAAAAATGGTTTTTTCATACGTGATCAATGCTCGGATCCTAAACTTACCACAAAAGGTCATTAAACGGGGGCGGGGGGGGGTCTGGTAACCTGTATAAGTGAAAACTTTAGGTTCTCCGATTTGCTTCAAAGTTGCACACATTGTAGTTGCCGTGAAGGCGAATCTCAGATGTAAGAATGTAAACTAAAGCTGTCGCCAATATACATTACACACGTCTAGGTTAGGTGCTCCTAAAAATTCTATTTTACGTGTAAACTATAGGTGCAACACAACAGTGACTTGTGTGCACAAAGGGTCCCGTCAAACAAAATTTTTGTTAATACAGACGAAGTCGATTTTCATACCACTCAATGGCCTAACGTCACATCTCAACTTCCATGATCCATTTTTAAACAATTTGGCCCATGGCATGAGCAGCGACACCAAACGTAAAATGCATGAAATTTGGCGGAATCACCGCCTTTTTGTCACATTTTGCCTTCGATTTCCAACTTAAAAACATAAAATTATTCAGGCTTATAGGTTGGTGCATACATAGTATATGTATTATCTATATGTTAATCGTTTTTTTGATTTACATACTCAATTTTCATCTGAGTTTCACGTGACAGACTCGAACGTTACGTCATCCAAGAAGGACGACTTTCTGTCAAAGCTACATAGTAACAACAAATTGCAACTATAGCATCAACTAGCAATAAAGGTATGTTACGAGGGGTAATTTAACATATCGTGGAATTTTCAAAGCAATAAAGGAGTACGCGTGCCTTCTAGTGTCACTAAGACAAAGAAACAGTTATACATACATACGTGCGAGTAAAAAGGCATTAACAGAAAGTTCGTATACATTTCAAAAATTTTAAAAAGAACAGGCTTCTACATTGAGTGGCACTTAGCACCTTTGCTAATTTTTATTACCTGCTAAAACGAATAAACTACGTCGCAAGACAGAAAAAGAATGCCTAGCACTAAAAATCAAAGCGAGAGAATGCATGGCCAATTGACGTTGATAATTTTGGTTATCTGTTTCCACTGGAAAATCGAAAATTGTTTCCATTATACAATAATAGATGCAGCATACAGTTGCAGTGCAGACATATTTTACATCAACAAAAACAGCAGGCTGATTAAGCCCTTGAGCTTCGAGCTGGGTTTTTTTGCGCAAAAACGTTCGCAATTGCGAAAAAATTTTGACGAGTGCGAAAAATTTTCAAACTGTTTCGCAAAATTGCGAAAAAAATTTGACGCAGGTGAGGTGAACCTATAAGATCCCAGCGTTGTTTTTTGCTATTTGGCCAGGAAAAGTTTCCTGTACGTCGCCAATTGATCAAATTTGACCTAAAAAATTATATTTTCCCAATTTTTCCGAGGCTCCACTGCCCAGACTTATGTACACTATTGTGAAATAAAGTTTCTTGCGTGGTGATCATACGTCAAAGCGTTTGAAGAATATAGAACATCCAGAAGTTTCTTCTCAAATCCGAGACTGTGTCCAGTCCGAGATTTTGCGTCTCGTTGCAAAAAATTGCGTCACACAAAATTAGTACGTCCAGCTGGGTCTGGAAAAGCACTAGTCCTATACGCTCTACTGGTGTGTTCATGAATATACATAACGTCATTCTCATACTCTAGATGACAGTCTGGGGACGTGGGTGTGGGGTATTTTTTCCAATGGGACCACAAAACCGAAGGACTCTTCTGTAAAATACCTGTCAGAGAAATCGCGGGAGAAAAATTCCCCACATCGTCCCCTGCTACGCCGCTGCTTTAATATAAGGTTCACTACACTAAATAACGGAAACACAGTTTTGTGAAAAAAAATTTGGTTTTGCGAAAATTTTTTCATCTTTTCGCAAAATTGCGCAAATTTGCCCACGAAAAAAACCCAGGCTTCGAGTGAGACTTTGGTCCGTCGAGAAAGAGAATGCTATTTTAAAAATGCACAATCTAAAAATAATCCAAATAGCGGAAAGCAACACGTGCTTACTCATTTATTAATCAAACATTCCCTCAAAAAACATTTCCAAATTTACAACACAAATTAGAAAATAAAAGCTGCAAATACTTGAAAAAGTTAGTTTACACATCCTATTTTGAGTTCTGAGTTCAACTTGGCGCGAATGGTCTTTAAAAATCATGTAGTTTACAGATAACAACTGAAGAACAGCCGCTCTCAAAAATTCAACTTATTGACTTTTGACCTAACAAAAGTGCGATAATAAGAAAAACAGACTTTTAAAAACTTATGTGCAGGCTTGCACTCCAAGTGATTTTTCTAATTGCGATAGCAAACTAAAAAACGTTTAGTTGCAAGTGCAGTCGATTTATATATTGTTTAACAGAGCACTGCCAGAATATACCAAAAAGTTGAACTTTGCTATTAACTCTGCTATTAGATTTGACATCGTAACTTTTTGCTTTGCAATCTGAATTCAGCTACTCTGACATTCACCTAAAAAGAACAAAGCAACGATTCCTTGGTAGGCAAAAATTACCAACCATGTATAAATTTCGGTACCCTAACGCATCTCAGTGTAACCATACGTAACTAATGTTTAAAAATAGTACATAGTTGAAATATGAAATCAAAAACACAACTTGCACATTATTAAAAAGGCAGTTAAATAGATAAATGTCGAAAAATGAATGAAATACGCAAGTAAGTGAAAGAGTGGAAATTGTCCGTTTTCAAAACGCAACCGATGCCTTTACTCGCCCATTCCTGATAAAAGAGCAAACAAAGCTAATGTTGGTCGCAAAGATGGCAAAATATGTAACACGCGGTCAAGAAGGGCGCACAAACAGTGGCCTAAATGAAAACTCCGAAAATCATATAAAATAAAATTATATACGTATACATATTATATTTTAACGCCAAAAGACACATCAGCACTATATTCCAGATAACAATAGGAGGAGGAGCGTGTGTCTATGTAATATATGCATCGCACACTTGGAATAGAATAGTAGACCTCAAAGTTCGCAGCTACTAAGGATGCAGAAACAATGCCATTCGCTCAATAATAAAGCGGCCTAAGTGCAGAAAAGCCGCCAGTGTGTGGTGACGACATTATTACCAGTAAATTTTGCAAAGCTAGCTAACTAGCCCGCAACCACTGCCGCCAAGCGGAACCCGGGGCAAGGTAGGGACAGCTGCTGCGCTGAGACAAGGCCAGCCAATCGAAATGCCATAGAAAGGCTGCAATGGTGGAGTAATGCTTGTTGTTTTGGTGCAGTGGCTGCTGCACCAATGGCCACTTAGTTTATAGTCTTGCTATTGATACTATGTTAATTTAATTCTTGCTTTAACACTAACTCTGAGACACACTAGTGCGATCTACCCAACGGACAAAGCGTCGATGGACAAAATTACCCAATTTAATCACACCTATTGTCCTCATTGTAAACAATAATTTCTTCAATTTTTTGGTGCCTCTTCTACGCTTGGTGCTTCTCTGATGTCCAACGTTCAACTCAATCACAGACAGTTAAAAGTTATGCCACATCATTCAAAACTACAAAACAATATAATTAAACGTTTCACACCATGGAGTTTCTACCGGCTAAATGCATTTTTGCTAGTCAGGGGTACGCCACTAGCATTGGTTGATGACGAATTACTGAAAGCCACCTGAAACTCTATAGCCTGCAATACAGTCATTATGGGACGCTCCTGCGTTAAAACTCCATTTTATAAATCAAAACTTCAACAGATTACGTCAAATCGTCAATACAAACTTACTATGAAAAATGTTGTACTGTAATACATTACACCGTATGTAACAAAAAACCAGCCCTTATTACATTAATATACACTTGCTGATGAATAAATAAAAAATTCTTTGTTTAAACATATGCGACGACAAATCAACATTTCAGGTGGAATGGAATGATGAATCGTCACAACCAAATTCAATACAAATTTTTCCAAGGCAAAATCTATTGCGGTGAGAATTAGTCCGAAATAGTTTTCTTCAGAAAACACCCCTGACCTTGTTAAACGTACATAATACATATGTAATTAATTTCCAAACAAATAACTAAACAATTGAAGTAACGAATAACGATATTTATATGTACGCAAGCAAACATACATAAACGAATAATCAAGCACCCTCTCTCACACAGTGACAATCACAGAGGTGAACAGGAATTCGCTACTAAGAGTATATATATACAGAAATTTTATATACAGAAATATAAGTGTAAGTTATAGCACGGTGTAGCGTGCACTCAGTAATTTATACGCACTGTAACGTGAAGCGCCAAGTGCATGAACGAGTGCGCGCAGCGCACGAGTTTATGCACGCGGGCTTCACGAGTTAGTGCGAATAGTTGCTGAGTGCATGCTACAAAGTGATATAACGTACTTATATTATATCTGTTTTGAAATATACAGTGCGAAAAGTCAATAACTGACATGCACGCCTACAGCGGTGCAGTAACTAATGCACGCTGTGTATCTAGCAGCGTGCACTTAGTTATTGACGTTAGTTATTACACTGTTTTTTTTTCAAGACAGATATGATATAATGAGAATTATATTACAACAGCAACAAATAATACTCCGAATTTCTATTATGTACTCTTGACGAGGGAAACCTACCGTTTGCTCCAGTGGCTCGCCAGCATCCAAAGGCCGGGGTTTGTTGACAACGGCCAGAGATGATTTTGGCGTAGTCTGAAAAGCCGGGTAGCTTCTGGCCCCTTCTACAGAGGAGCGTGGCGACATAGGCGGCGTCCGCGCACTGAGGTCTGCTTCTGACCGGGACTCCAGCAATTGACCGCTCAGATTTCTGACGGTGGCAGAACAGACATTCTCACGGATGGTGGCCAAAACTTGGGGCTGGCCGCTGGAGCTGAGACGAAGACGATTTGGCTGCTGTGCGATGGAGATGGCTGGATGAGTGCCGCTGCCCGCTGGAATGAAGAAATACAAAAATAAACATAATGTAGTGTAATACAACATTGTAGTGTAATAAACATATAAACATAGTGTATACCGATACATTGATGATATAACACTGCCCAGTGCTCAACGACAAGAACCTCTTCCAGAAAATTCACAAAGACATATACCCTAGTTGCCTAACACTGAACAAAGTGAATAACTCCGAATACTTCGCTGATGTTCTCGACACGACTATTGGTATAGAAGATACCAAATTCGTTACCAAAATCTATGATAAAAGAGACAATTTCGGCTTTCATACGATTTCTTTACCAAATCTACTTGGGAACATATCAGAAAACTGCAGCTATAACACTTATATTAACGAAATCAATCGATTCGCATGCTTATCCACTGACATAGATGATTTCATTAATCGTGTTAAACTGCTAACACCAAAACTACTTTGCAAAGGATATAGTAAAAGAAAGCTCAAACTACATGCACTAAAGGTCCTTAAAAAGAATAAATTGCACTCTAAATATAATTATCAATCCCCAAATAAACTAACAAATCTATGCTTTACTAACAACAGCACCTAGATTCAGGCGGGAGCGACGAAACCTTTTTACCTATATTTCATATTTTATTTTTTAGAAAATTAACAAAAAACAGGTTGGTGGTAACAGATCCACTGATGAGTCGCCTGCACCAATAATGGTCTGGAGAACCCGCACTACACCCACTAATATTAGATTTTTTTAAGCTCCTAACCTTACATACAAACTATCCTAACAGACACAAAAACTTGGAACCACACATTAACTTACTTTGGGCACAAAATATAGCTCCACCCCCTCTTCTAATACGTATGTAGTATATGTATAGTCGTTTCGTACTTGGAATCTTGTAATCTTTTAAATACAAAACTCACTCGAAATTCGCGAATTGTAAGTTTCTAACAGCCTTTCTTTGTTTAACGTAAAAATTATGGTAACTAGAATCCTTGTTGACTTATGTACATACGTTCGTCATTCACTTATTCACAACAATAAACTTTAAAACATAAATGGTTATGGTATGGTGACATCAGTTATTTTTTCAAAAATACGGCTAGGGCTACGTGCGGCCTTGCAAAATGATGCTTAACAAGACCGTTCACACAAATTATTTTAAATAACTGTCTAGATTGTTCGCCGCAAAGTATCGTACTTTTATGATTTCGAGTTCGTATTTCAGTGCTAATCTGCTTAATCCAGTCCTGAATGGCAGGATTACTGATGAACCGGTCATAGTACTCGCCGACCTTGATGCTGGGATCGGGAACGAAACTGGTCGGGCTACCGACCAATCCAATTTCACTGCTCATTGCGATCTGAAAGATAAAGGAAACTAGGTAAAGAAAAATTAGGTAAAGGTAAACTAGACAAAGGTAACTACCCTTGGGGCATCAAGTGGCGTCGTGTGACACCCATGGGGTGCCACATGGGGCGTCATGTGGCACCGTGTGGTGTCCCCGGGATACCCTTGTGGAAACGTATATATTCGCACGATAGGGCATGAACGCTCAGGAGTCTGAATTTTTACGCGAGTAAACGGTCAAAGTACTGAGTATTTACGAACGTTTTACATTGAATTTCGACATATGGGATATGTGCGTTGTGAACCAATTGCGTGTAAAAAATTATAGAATTTAGTTCAATATTGTAGCTTAATTAGATCGAATTCATGATTTGACCCACATGATGCCTCATGGGGCGTTATGTGGCACCATGTGGCCCCATGGGGTGCCCAAGGGGCACTCCGCGCGTTTTTTCCATCGAGTGAAGCAGGCTTAATACTACTTGAGAAGAAGTGCACATATATTGCGCGTCAAATAAATATTGAAGAAACGAACTAAACCCCGTTGGTCTCATTTAAAGAAAAACTAAGTTTAAAAAATTTTAAATTTAATATAATATATAAGTAACACTTCACACGTTCAAAGTCGAAATTGATTAATTTCATGCAATTATGTGCAACAAATATTACTAAAAACGGTCCTGAATTGACCGTTTTTGTTGACTGAAAAATTAAACTGGTAACACAGAATGAAAAATTAAACTGGGAACATTTCACAATTTTTGGTCATCATTTACAAAAAACCATACATTTGACTAAAAATTCCTGTATTTTGGCTGTAATTTTGCTTGCCCTTGTACAAAATCTAAAACCTGGGAGAGCCCCCCATGTTAAATTGTAGTTGCCCCGCACCCCACGCATATTCCTCAAGGCAAGAAACGTCGACGCAAATAAGTAGCTTATTTCAAATTTCACAGCATTAAAATGACCTATTTCTTGTCTAGTAATATTAGCGCTTATACTATTGGTACTTTGCGGACCACAGTGGGATCTAGTTTTACTGCTCGCAAGAGTACATAATAACGTCTCACTGCCTGCCTGTGTTCTAGCAAAGGCAGATGCGCTGGTCATTTTCGGCCTACATTTTGACATTTTGTGACACATGTAACGGCCAATCAGAAGCAAGCTCCTATTTTCTGATTGGCCACACGCCTGCGCACGTGCACCAATCATAAAACGAGATAGGGATAAACGGTTAATAACTCAGTATATATTCATTTATAGTATGCTTGCAAAAACATTAAAAAGGTTCGCAAATACCTTTGGGGATGTTTTGGCAAACTTTCAGCGAAATTGATTGAGAAACTTAAGAAATCCAGAAAAGTTTATATCTCAAAAGTTTCTCAATCAATTTCGCTGAAAATTTGCCAAAATATCCCTAAAGGTATTTGCAAACCTTTTTTAATGTTTTTGCAAGGATCCCTATCTTAATGCTTATCAACGCATCAGCGATTATATACTAAAGTGTGTTACGCAGAGAATCTACGCGCTGATTGGCCAGCCACATGTTGCACAGAATGTCAACATGTAGCCTGAAAACGACCAGCGTATCTGCCTGTGCTAAGAACGCAGGCAGGCTGGCGAGTGTCTCACTCTTCTTCTATATAGAGTGAGACGCTATTATGTACTCTTGCTGCTAGTAAAACCAATTAACATAGATCTAGTTTTTTTCTAGGACGCAGTTTATATGTGTGAACATTACGGCAATTTTTTACGAAGCTGATTATTTGCGAATTGATCCAGTTTCGAAACTATAACAATCAGATGAAAAAGGCGCCAAAAGCTGAGCCGTAGAGTAAAACAAACCTGAAAAATATGCTGTATAGAAAAATTGATGAAAAACGATGGATGACATAGGCTGTCCTTAGCCGTTTGTCTAGATTGCGCCCTCGTGTGAAATGGCCTTTCGTTTAATTTAATGCAGTCGCTTCCGTCCTTTGAAATCTAATCTAATAATAATGATACTACACAATAGAGATGAGCTTTACGGCCCTGAGGCCCGGCCCGGCCCCGAAGGGCCGGGCCGACCCGGCCGGCAGAAGTTTGAATCAGGGCCGGGCCGGCCATCAGGGCCGCAGGGCCGGCCCGGCCCTGATTTTGGCCCGGCCCGGCCCTGATTTTAACCCTGCCCTGACTGGTGTCAGAAGCAAACACGTACGTATGTATGTATGTTAACGGCACAGCCTGCGTAGCAGCCTGTCGTGTACTCGTGGGGTGTGTTCCTAGTGTGTGTCGCTGTCGCATCTTTTCCAATTTTGCTCTGTGTTTATATTTTTTTGTATTTAGTTATATATATATACTACTTGTCTTTTTTTATAGAATAATATAGTTTTTACGGTTTGACAGTTCTATTAGGTTTAATAAAAAATATAATACAAGACTTAATGTTAATTTTTACACAAGTGTCCCTCCTTCCTTTGTTTTTTTGGTCCGGCCGGAAAAATTTTCTGATGCGTCTCCAATTGACCAAATTTGGCCTAAAAATAAAAAAATCCCCCATTTTTTCCTGGGGGCTGCGCCCCAGACCCCTGCGACTCTGTGGCTTAATATTCTTTGTTAGTATTTTTTTGTCAAAGCTTATGCATGTATACACGTGTACATTATGCTACGAGTACATGTCTGATAGTCTGATGTGACGTTACCATCTTTTGTTTAAATTGTTGTCGGAAAAAATTTCTGATACGTCTCCAGTTGACCAAATTCGGTCTAAAAATTGGGAAAATCGTCAATTTTTTTCTGGTGGCCGCCGGCTTCAGACCCCTGCAACTTTGTGGTTCAGTAATCTTGCGTTTGTAAAGCGTCTTATAAGAATTGAAATTGCTAAAAAGTTTATTTTAACCCATTATAAAAAATCGAAAAGTCATTCCCCCCGAAATTGCTTTCTGGGTACGCCACTGGTACATACTGTCTTTATCGTGAACTTTTCACATAATCAGCTATGTAGGTTTTCAGTTGCATTGCATAAGCCTTTACGCAACACACTAAGTTCTTCAACTGACAAGGGCAATCGAACTGTCAAGTAATGAAAATCACGGCCGATCAGGGCCGGGCCGGGCGGGCCGACGTCGACGACCAATCAGGTCCGGGCCGGGCCGTAGAAAATGTTGAGCAGGGCCGGGCCGGGCCGGGCCGAGGCCGGGCCGGGCCAAAAAAAACAGGCCCTGATCTCATCTCTACTACACAATCTAACACACTTCGTTGGCTTCAATTCGGTCGATCACGGGCAAGATTGGGGGAGCGGATCGCTATAGAAGCAGATCTCGCTTGTATCGAAGTACCCTTCAGAGTTAATTCACATTCGACATATCTAATATTCAGCCCAATTTCTCGAAAATTTACGCATCACAATGACTGCATTAACGAGTACCTGTTATTTATTTTAAAAGTTCATTCATAAATCCATTAAACAAAACAAACTTGTCCATATTCAGACCAGTAGAAGCATTTACTGTCAATATAAACCGACAATACTCAATGCAACATAACGGTCAAATGGGTTTTGAACAAACGTTCTCGCAAATACGAGAAATAACAACTTTAAATTATTTCAGTGAAAAATCAGCAGACAAATACAACAAAACATATATATTCAACAAAAAAACAATTATAAAAAAGTTGTGAAAAATCCTAAATCAATTTTAACAAAATAGAAGCTCTCCATTGACACTGAATGTTCTTCGTTGAGGTTAATGCTACTAATTATATGTCTTTCCTTACTATTTCTGGTATCTATGCAAAAGCGCTAGTTAAAATCACCAAGCCTTACTTAACTACTAAGGGGAAATCACTGGCTAAATAGCTAGCAGCTTTTCCATAGCACACTTGGCTTTACAAGCGCTGATTGCGTAATGAGACATTACCTAAAACATATTTTCCCCCTCAAATACTAGCTGCGTGGCGTTGTGAAATAACGGTCAGATGTTAAAACTAGAAATGGGCGGATGAGTGATTATTGACAAAAATGAAACAGAAATTATAGAAGAGGATGAAAAACCCCAATGAAAATAAGAAAATGTGAATTACTTAATTAGTCCTACGCTGCTGCAGATACCCACCGCATTTCCCCAGTCAAACCTTGAAAAAAACAACTGAATTACTGTCTATTACTTCAATACAAATACAAATCTACCTAAACTCAATTAAAATACCAAAATTATTCACTTTGTTTTACAGGGGGTTTTTTTCAAAATCGGCACTGTGTAAATGTTGTGTAAATTAAGAATTTGCTGTGTAAATTAAGGGTATGTTGTGTAAATTTTTGAAAGTGTGTATTTAGGCATTTTTTACGTAAAAAATTATTTTTTGTACTTAAAAAACAATATTTTGACTTTGCGACTTACGAAACTACGAAAATTAAAATTATGAAGAATGAGAATAGAGTGTACGATGTGCACCCTAGTGCCGACTGCACCCGAAAAACTCCTTATACGCAGGTTTACACAGATCTGTTCCATCAGCCAGATCCTACACATTTTTTAATTCCGGGTTAAAACCTGCCGTGCAGCTTTGAAAGTACTTTGAAGTATCACATACATGTAACAGCACCAAAATTTTGGGTAGATGCCTCTCCCCCCCTGGTGGGGGACCCCCCTCCCCTGAATCAACCAACCCTCCTCTCCCAAGACGGTCGCTATTTTTACATTTTTTTGGATAAAAGTTAGGTAAAAATCGCTTAAATTTCATCAAAAATGGCCAATTTTTAAGTGCCAGTTTTAGGAAGCCCGCAGAAACTGGAGATTTTTTTGTTTTTTAGTCAAAAATAAGGCTTATTTTCTTTATTACAAAGCGCTCACAGGCCGCAGTCGCCACTTGGCGATTTTGTGTAATTTTTACTACCAAATAGGCAGTTTTATCAACTTTTGCGCGGAAATAGGGCTGTGTAAATCAGTGTGTATTTTTATTTTTTGTTGTGTAAATTAGGCGGCCGATGTGTAAATACACCATATTTTACACAAAAAAACCCTGCTTTGTTAAATGTTAATTCTAGATACAAAAATATTTTCTTAATTTACACCACAAGAATTTTCTAGAATGAAAAAACCTAATTCCACAAATGAATGGAATGAGCATGGAGTGCTCTTATCCTGTACGGCTCTAACAGGTCAATAGCGGATAGCCTAATAAGCTACGGGCCACGGCACTAGTGGAGGGCGCAACCGTTAGATGGAAATGTACTACCTAAACCCCTGTCACATTCTCTTCCGACACTGTAGTACCCAATACCCATTTGCCGACCCCGTGGGAAAATAGAACTACGAACCATGAGATTAGCAGTCCAACGTCCAAACATTTGGTTGGGTGGCCACAAGAGACATACGAATCCAAATACGGATACACTAGTTTCATATGGACATGAATGTACATAACTGTTGTACGAGTGCACGACTACTACGAACACTGAATACAAACAATGAATATGCCTTATATACAAAGAACCAGTATCAAAAAACGCAACTAACTGTATTAACAAACCGTGTACAAAACACAATAAACACAATGACAGTTGCAGCTGATGACCCAAGTCCATCGGCTAAATACCATAAGCTTAACCGATGCTGCGGGTATAGACAAACACCAAATTTCCAATATTCAAAGTTAATCGGAAAAATATCATCAATGACATTACATACAACCAAGACGTGGTGTACAAACAGTTGTACAAAATACAACAGCTATGAAAATAAACCAAAAACATTACATTAAAAAATTAATCAAGATTGAATTTCATCAGTTAAGCAGTAAGCTAACCTGTGGTTAGCACGGGCGTTCATAATTTTTGATATACTGTACTTTAACTTTGTTCTAAATAAAAATTTGGGATTTAGACAAAATATTAAACAATAAACACAAACCCACGCAAATGAAATGCAAATCATCTATTCAGTAGAATGCGATAGTAAATTATGGCTGGAATTGACATCTGAGCATAAGCAGTAATATTCAAATTAGTGTCACACCAAAGTTCAATGTTTTTAGCCATTGTTGGATAACCAAATCTGAGAAAACATTTTAGACCAGTTCCGAAAATTTAGATTTATTTATACTAAAAACGCAAAAAACATGTGAAGACTGACGACCACAGCTATGCTCTCAGTACGCAGTTCTGAATCTGAAGCAAATTTTTTTAACTGCGTCAGTTCTTCTTCAGTTATGAATAGCAGCCTATTATCACCATTCTAAATACCGGTTAGCTACCTGCGCATAGGCATACCACGCATTCTAGCATAGTTGATCATATTAGCTGCATTTGAGGGCTGAGGTACACCCGGACCAGGGGGGTGCAG
This sequence comes from Trissonchulus sp. WLG1_4, assembly GCA_030248245.1. NCBI lineage: Eukaryota > Metazoa > Nematoda > Enoplea > Enoplida > Ironidae > Trissonchulus > Trissonchulus sp. WLG1_4. Next base: position 17,065 of record JASANF010018951.1, on the reverse strand, counting down.
GCCAGGGTGCATTCCAGGGCCGGGCTGTTTCCCGGGGGGCATCATGGGGTGTCCGGGCGGGCCGTAGGGGGACATGCTGACGTGAGGAGGGGGGGCGTGGTACATGGCGCCCAGGGGAGAGGTAGGGGGTCCGGGGCCCAGCTGGGGAACACAGGAACTCAGGCTCTGAAAATAATTAGACGCATGCTAGCTCGGAGTTGTGTCGCAAAACTAGCAGTGATAGGAACCCTTATTTATATATTTTAACAAAGGCAGAACTGGATTTTTGGATCGGACAGACGGAGCGAATTCAAACTTACATTTTTTGATGCAAAATGTGACCCAAGAAAATATTATCGCAGTCACAGTATCACACTTTACCGGAGGGCAGTTAGCGACCAACCCTGCATCCCAGAGCATGATCGTAGGAAGGACAAAGTGACAACTCTCCGAGCTAACGAGCAATTATTAATTTTTTACACTTTTTAATGTGTTAGAGTGCTTACTAACAAGGTTTTTTCATTTTTTATTAAACGTGACAACGACAAGTGACTTAATAAAATGATACCGAACGAGTGAACAGCGAACAGAAGTATCATAATGGCTCATATGGTGCAGGAATGATTAAGCACACAAATATTATAATAGATAAGTTTAGCGACGTTCTGATTTTAAAGGTAATTCTAAAGTTCTATTAGTAAAGTACTAAAGCACCAACCTGCGCAGGAGAGGGGCCACCACCCGCCCCTGAGTCCCTTTGTTGGTTGATTTGCGCACAGGAATTCATGTGTTTGGGCCAGTGGGCTTGTTGGCAAGGATAGTCGCAATAGCTGGTGTTCCAACAGCAATAGAACACGGCCTCTTTGCCACAATGAGCGCACTAAACACAACAAGAAATTCGAAGAAGATAAACCTCGTGTACAAATTGCAGTGTGCGCCAATCCAGATAATTGAAGATGATGTAACTCAGAAAACCCGCAGCCGACGCCCGATATCTAGAAATTGGTGGCCATTACTGGAAAAATGATGAGAGAATTTTTGTGCTAACGGTTAAACTAAATTTTCTAATCGTGCAAAGTACATAAATCAACACGATTATTATATTACTTGATTTTATTATTATCCTATTTGATTTTTCAGCAACAGAGCCCGCAGAATTACTGAGTAAGCAGTAGAACAGGGAACAACTGAGAATCTGCAATCCTTGGAACCAAGTTGTGTAACACGTGGCTATTTTGTAAGCCAAGAACACTAAAGTCTGATTCGTTGCCCATTTATCCGCGCTCTTTTAAGGTTAAATAAATCTCAACCATCAGAAAAACAGTTATTTACTTGAATAGTCACCGTACCAAAAGCTAGACTTGTTAAATGTCGATAAAAGTGCAAAAAAAGGGAAAATTACCTCAACAGACTGTTAGACTGGCTTACCAGAGTAACAAGACCCGTAATCAACACTAACTAAAACTAACCCATTGTTTTGTCTTCGTTTCAGCGATTGCTTTGAATTTTTCTTCCTCGCACACTTTTTTGACTTCGTCCACTCGACGCTCAACACGATCACTTTCAATTTCAGACAAACTTAGCTCTAAAAAATACTACAAAAGTGTACAAAGGTGACTTAAAAAATAAAAACATTATTGACACTTTAAACTGTAGCATATGAATGCATATTTTACTCAAAATTCAACTGCTTTTGATGCTAAATTACAAAAAGCCGAATAATAATAATATACATTAAACATTTTAGTATCCTCACAAAATACTACAAGCGCCACCAAAACTTACTGGCGTTGTGCTTAATTTCTTCAATAGCTTGCTGCAATAGCCATTTTGATCGTTTCAGTTCCAATTCCAAGTTGCTAATTTTTATCTAAACGCAACATAACATTCACACACATCACATTAGTAGTGAACTCAATAGCAACAGATAAAAATATCACAAAAGACAAAAAATGTCAATCAGCAATGAAAACTATCAGTTAATTAGCTGAGTTACATAAGTTCAACAGTCTGTAAGCTGAATATGGTCTGCACTAGGGTTTGAGTTAGGTTGTTTACTAAACAGTACAAAAATGTCTACTCAAACAGAAATATCACGCAAAAAAACATGCCGGCGATAATAAAGTATGCTAGGTTGTAAATTAAATAAAAATAACTAAAAATACCGTTCTACGCAGTACGCAGTACGCACCGAATTATTTTTTGCCTCAGCCAAGAGCGCCTCGTCCGCCGGGGTTAACGTACGGCCGCCAGCATTAGGCCCTGAGCTACCGGCACCCAGTGACTGGGAAATATCTTGGAACATTTCTTGAAAAGTACCCTCCAAAAACTCTGTGATCTGAAACAAAATAGTCAAAAACCAAAAAATACCTAATGCCATGGCGCGTAAAACGGACAACTGATACAAAACTGTATTGGCTCACGAGTACTGTAAGGTACTGTTATTAAACAGCCTCTTTCAACGCAGAGATTAGCAACCCAAAAAACCATTTTCTCCTACTTCAAGGAACGTGACAGAATCACTACTCATGTGGCAAAGTGTAAGCCGCAGAGTCTATATAATATAATATCAACTACCGCACTACCTATAGCACATTTTTAAAACCGCGAAACTGAACTAATTTCATCATGAATCCATAACCAATACCTTAGAGGCATATTTGGCAAAAGATGGCTGCGCTGGTTTTCTACTATGTACTACTGTCGCTGTAGTTTCTGCCATGGGATCTCCAGGAGCAACCGACGGTGCTGATGCACTGGAGCTAGTGGTTGTGGATTTCGGAGGGCTCTGAGAGGTGCTGGGAGCTTCGACAGCCACTACACTGGACGCAGCCAGGGCGCCGGCGGGGGTGATGGACTGAACTGGGGAAGCTAAACAAGACTGAAATATGCTGCAAAAACGTAGTCAAACGTACAAGGCTTTCGAACAGACTTAAAGCATAATCGTGATCAGCAATTTTGGAGCGACTACAAAATATTATGCTATGGAATATTCATTATCTGCATGACATAATACGGCTAATGTTCGCTAAAGCTTACGGCCATTTATTCCAATTCCAAGATTTCCGACAACCTAATTCATTGAATATAGCTATGCAGCGTATCAACTACAACAAAACCTACCTCTGTGCGCATTGCTATTGAGTTTTCGAATGCACAAGTCTAATGTTTTCTTTTTCTGAGAACAGACGGCAGGATTAGTTGCGGCGCTAGAGGGCCGTGATGAGACCTGAAATATCCATACTCGACTCATGACTATAGCTAATCTCGCTCACGCTGACAAAAATCCTCGGTCACAACTTATTCCTTTTGGGTACTTTTCATAGAGTACATTAGCCCATAAAACGTCTGACATTTCGTTAATCAGCAGTCATCGATATTCGATACATGAGTTTTATCATTTAAAAAATACTCACATGCACGAATGGGTCAGCGAATGCAAAGGTACGCACCAAATGTCGAAATTCACTTATTGGGCAACAACGGTTTGATTTAAAATAGATTAGTGGTGAAAATTTGGACCAATTAAATTAGCTGACTAAATAAAACATCAGTGATAGCCAGATGGCCACGTGGATAAGACATTTGACTGCTAACTTGAAGGCTGGCGGAGCGAATTCTTGCTAACTCGATTACAAAATATTACAAATATCTCAGCTAGCTTCACCATTATAGGCAGTTACTACCGTAATAACAGTCATTACACCTATCTATCAAACGACAACAAAGAATGATTAGAAAAAACTAGCTACGCCTAATTATTTCATTTTGTCATGTACGCAAACGGTGCTATAGTCAGCAACGAATAAATTACTAAAATTCACCTGTTTATCACTACCAGAGCTGACAGCGGCGGCTGCTGCATCATTTGCAGCTTTCTGTGACTCAGCTGCAGCTTCTAGACTTTTTCGCTTCGCCACAATGCCCCCTCCGTTGCTGGCCGAAACGGGAGTGCCGGTTCTTCGCGCAACCTGTGGCGGTTTGGAGGGGGAGGGCACCGGCGGGGGGGCGGCTTCCTTGCCATTGCCATTGGAAGGGGGGCTGTTCGAATTGGACTTTTCGGCCATCAAAGACTGACCTATGCGTTCTAGCGATGTCAAATGTTCCTGACTAGGTAGCAGTTTACTGCGCAACTGGGCCGCACTCTCTTCCACAGTGTTGGTAGGCTCGCTAATATCTGCCACGGCACCAGGGCTATCCGAGGTAGGCGTGAAAATGCCATTAGTAGAACTCGCAGAGGTCGTGCTGCTATTGATAATGGTGGCCGCAGTTGTTGTGCTCCCAGACTCCGCCGGTGATTTGGTAGACTTAGTCGGCTCATCAGGAGGTGGCAGATTTTTCACCTTCACCCTCAGTCGCAGCCCTTTGCCGCTGACCGGTTCTGCGACTGCCGACGTCTCCACACTGGCCTGATCAGCGATACTGCTCAGTCCGGACTGACTCGAACACGCCGAACTTGGTCTAGCTGACGTCGTCGACCCGTCATCTTGCAGTCTAGACGAGCGATTCTCAGCTCTGGCCAGTCCGGACACTAAATTGGCTAGTTCTTCTGAGTTTTCCGAGCTTCCGCTGTGGCGACGCGTGCGGCCCTCAAAGGATATCATGCGGGTACACTTGGCCACCGAGTCTCCAAACAGAATTCGGCAATGATGCAAATGTTCCGGCTTGAAGTCGGTCATTGACGGCGCAAAGTGGAACTCTCCGAAACGCTCTTTGATCAGTTCGCAGTGTTTGTTCATCTCAGCTATCGCGCCGTCATAGTCTTTCCATTTTTTTGGATTCTTCACAGGGACTGGAGGCTCTTCACTTAGCAGATAAATGGAATTCTGCGGAATCCAAGATCTGAAAACCATAATATTCTGACTTATGTTTCATGGAATGGGTGTTTTCGTGGAATGTCAAAAACAGTGTTGTACATAACAAGAGAAGAGAGAAGGGAAAAGAGCGCGATTCGTTTACAAACAGACTGGAGTGAGTAATTTAAGACATATATATATATATATATAAAATATCAAACTATTATCAAACGTGTCAAAATGGTATCAAAACAACAGTAAGTGACATATTGTGTGTGAGAGCTGGCGCACAATTTAGATTGACAAAAAATTAAGCAACTCGAAATGTAGTCCAGTTTTAACACATTATAACAATACCTGTCATGGGGTCCAAAAAAGCGTACATCTACAGTACCATTCTTTCCAACACGTAAAGCCTACAAAAAACATCAGTACACACTACACATTACGACCGACTAAAGCTAGAAATATAACGATTTTAGGTTCTTCCGTGCGTTCAGCCGGCAAAACTAAAGTCTGACCACAAATTGCTGAACCCTGAGACTAAACAGGTGGCGTGATTTTTGTGACTACTCGCTGCACTCTTGATGCTTGCAAGTAGTTCTTTTCGTAATGAAATCGCGTGTTTCTTTTTGTCTCAGGGTACAACAATTTTTGGTCAGACTTTAATAAATAATCATGCCACACGCTGATTTTATATATTATTGGTGCCGTGACTTTTTACTTTTTGAATCCAGCATCACACGTTTAAAAGATAAAGACGCAATCTTAATCGTAACGCAAAAATCAGAATAACTCTACATTCTACAATCACACAAATTTTTATAGTTTTTAATTTTTTTAGTATATACTTACTTTTGCTGGCCAGAAGGGAAATCCCTTTAACCGAGCCCATACAAGACAATGAGGGTACGTCTGAAAATAAACAAACTAATGAAATCAATGTTCAAATGGATAATGGAGCTACAGTTAGTGAAGCAAAACATTTTATAAGCTGTTGCAGAAAAATGAATTATCAACTAATTTTTCAGCACCTAAACTAGACGCAAAGATAGCCATACCAATGTTATTGTCGCTGCGTCTATATGCCATGTATGAACTAGGTGTATTAAAAGTGAGCACTGTCAAATTTAACACACGTACGTGACGTATGCACTGCCTTAATAAACATTGAATCCGCTTTCTCAGATAGTGGACAAAAATGGACATACTTAGCTAACTATGCAAACCAAAGTAACGAATAAATATCCTTACTAATGTGCTCTTTACAGTTTCCCTCAAGATATATCATCCTATACTTGTATAAATTTCCGTCTGTTTTCTAACAATGCAGACAAAATGTATACAACAAATCAAATCTCATTTTTCAATGCTAGAAATTAGTAACAGGTTATCAAATCGACATGTTAACCATGATAGTAGTAAAATACAGGCGGCTACATATACATTTTCAATGCGATGAAAAATTACAGCCTGTGTATGATTTGTGTCTAGTCTACGCCTATACTACAATCTATACTCACACAGGGCTGGGCAAACCAGTTTTCATTGCGTTCGCAGGAATTCAAGTAGCAATCGGGACAAAGCTCAACTTCGCTCAACTGCAATAAAACAGCAATATTAGTGAAATTATTGTAATAATGGAGAAAAACAATGAAAACTATAGTAATAATTGTCTTAGTAACAAAAGATCAAGTAAACGTAGCAAATTCTTTGATCCCTTCTGAGTTCTACGCTATATAAACCTGTCACACAGATAACGCCAGGGGCCCGTTACAGAACAGTTTTCTGTTATTAACTACTAGTTATTAGTATTTATTAACGTGTTATCAGTTTACAGTGGCACGAGGTTTATAAGTAATTTACCAATATAAATTCCAATACAATTTTTAGTTATCAGTGCCATTGATATATAAATTGTACTGGAATATATTTACCAATATATTCCAATACAATTTATATAGCAATGGCACTGATAACCAAAAATTATCCGTTATCTGTAAAACAGTATTGTGCGACACAGTTTATTGATAAATTGTTGATAACACCGTCAACTCAGCAGTGACTACACACGGCCATACATATAATCCTATGTGCCTTTAACAGCCGACACTGTGGCTGATCTCCATTATACGATCAGGCTTTTCAAGTTTTATTAGGCTAGAATTATTACACAAGTCAACACAAAATCAATCAATGGAATGAAGTAATATTATACTCCGTTGTTGTTTTGTTGCTCCCCACAGCCAGGCACAAAAACACTAACACGTATTATGGCCTATTGCCTGCTGTTTCGCCACAGGGCAGTTCTCTCGACCTTCAGAAGGTTGAGTACAGTTTGTGTAGTTTCCGAACTCCTCTGTAACCGTGATGGTGGCAAAAAAATTATTATACCTCGAATCAATCGTCTCAAAGTCCAAATTGAATAAACAGTGTTGTTTTCATCAATTTGGTATCATAAACAACTAATTCGAGTAAATGCCAGTTATTTGGCAACCTGACAAGAACAGCAGTAGTCTACAATTTTTACAATAAAACATACAAGGCACCCGAAAAAAATACGGAAAATAGGAGCCGCAACACAACTTTTATTATATCTAATTAGCCCCACAGATCTGAACACTGAACTAATTTACTGAGATAGCTGACCTCATGCTTAGCAATTCGAACAATAAGTCTTGCATCGTTGGTTATCTTGCTTGTTGCTGAAAGCAAAAAAACTCCAACATAACCACCAATATGGTGCTGGTATTGACAAACAAGACTAAAAGACACTTTATGTACTTCAATATTATTGTTTTGTTTCAAAATTAGTCATTACATAGCGGTAATAAAAGCCTAGATAAGATTTATTCGTAAAATACGTCAAACTGATTCAAGTTTTAAAATCAGCTTCCAATTTTTAAAAACCTGCTGAATAATTATACAATATTGATACAAGCTTCTTGGGTCAAATCCAATCGTCGAAAAATAACATCGTCCTTACGAACTTCATGATGACAAGGAAACACATGAAATGCTAACTTTTTATATACATAAAGACGTGATACATATTACTGAAAAATGAAAATAAATACGGCGCTTACGGCCATTATATATGACGCAATTGTGCAAAATCCATTCAGCATCCTTTAAAAACGCATCAGTTGAGGCGTAAGCTTTCTTTTTGATTTGCTAAAATGCAAAAAAGCAAAACAAACTAAATGTAATTCAAATTTTGTTCATATGCATATTATATATGTTTTTATTTCTACGCACCCACAACTACGCACTACACCACCCACCTTACACCATATTATGCGAATGGCTATAAAAGCTATTGATAAGGACCATTATAAGGCTTAATGCAGTAAACTTTCAAACAAGAAAAAGCAGGGAAATTTTTGGCAAAAAGAATGTAACGTTCGAAAAAGTATAAAAAAGGAACACCAGGAAGCTTGGCATTCATGAATCATGGCGATAAAATCACGCCGATTTTAGACTTCATTCCTTCTGCGTGAAGTACACTGCGACTTGCTCGTATTATAGCCGATATGCTAATAGAAGCCCAAGATCCTAACAGTAAAAAATGTTACAAACACAGATGTATTTGAAGAAAAATCGAAAAAAAACGCCAAAAAATCTACATTGTATAAAAAATTCCAATATTTAGGCAAAAAATTACTAAAAAATTGGGACAACTCCCTCCTCCCCCTTAAGATTAAGACCCCGTCAGCATAGCGATGCAGCAGGTCAAAAAAACATATTCTAGGGTTGGGCGCTGTCGAGCCAACCCTGATTAAAACGCCGCCAACCTTTTCTAATGAGCTCAAATCCATTGGATGGAAGATAGTTTGGTAATAATCAGGAAATTGAGTCTTGTCAACTGGATTCTGGAACGCTTCAGACTGAAATGAATGATTGATGGGTTACGTTAAGAAACACTTTTCACAACCTATTAAGAAAAATTTAGTAAAATCATATGGCTGAATAGTAAATATTTAGTAGTTTATTTATTGCAAGAAATATTGATGGATTTTCAACCAAACACTATATGTATATATTATGTATATATATATATATATATATATATATATATATATATATATATATATATATATATATATATATATATATATATATATATATATATATATATATATATATATATATATATATATATATATATATATATATATATATATATATATATATATATATATATATGGGGGGTGTGTGTGTGTGGTGTGTAGTACTATAGTACACACAAACACTATTAGTATATATTATATACTAAAAATTCCCTTAACCGTCGAACCTGCTACTGAAATTTTGGCACAACGAAGTACAAAAATTGTCATCACAACATGTCACAATGAAAAATGAACTCTATGTCTATGTGTCTATAATTCTATGTCTCAGGCAGCTACGCTGGCATGAATAATGATTTTACTGTGTAAAAAAACCGTGAAGAGCCCGTTTATTTAGATAAAAAGCAAAGGCAAAACTAAATAATTTTTGCACAATCCAATGCAGGCAGCTGAAGTTTTGCCATTTTCTCACATCAGCGTGTCGCATCCTTCCCAGGGCGTAGTGCAGGAGAGTGGCCAGTTGATCCCTGCTGAGCAATTGCATCGCCCACGAGCGAGTCTCGGAGCATTCTGCTCGCATCACGTGCTAAAATAAAAACTATCAAAATCGATCCAAATGTACTATATTTTGTTTGAGAACTATTCAACAGATTTCCAGACTTACCAAAGTCTGACCTTTCGTTTTCTCTCAGGGCCCGGCCCACCATTTTATGGTCAGACTTCATGTCAAATTGGCTACAATGTTCTCTTTCTAGATTATACGTGGTATGAGAGACGTCTGTCAAAAGCATTTTTACTGATGCATAACTTAATTTGAGTTTGCGAGGATATTAATTCCGTGTGAATAGATTATCCGACTGTAAATTTTTTTCACACCCAACATTAACTTTTTACGTTGGTACTTGGTATATAAGAGTTCATCTTGAAAGTCAATATTGAACATCAAGACATTTTCTGTCAGCGTTTGCACATCAACCTTTACTTAGCTTTATCGATTTTTATGAAACACACTTTATTGCGAAGCTTTGAACTGTATCGGCATCGGACTAAACGAGTTTAAGGAGTAATAGTTAACGAAACATTTTAGGCATAATTTTTCAAACAAACATACAATCTCGTGAAACTGTAGTACGGACAAAACAAACGGATCAGCATAAACCAAGCTAGCAACGCACAACCCTAGTTCTAGGCTGACCTGGCAAACGGGGCAAATCCACGAGGAGACGTCGCCGACTTCGGACATTTCGGCGCCCCCGCATCCGTCGTGGAAGGTGCGAGGACACATGGCGCAGTCCAGGGCCGCACTGTTGCCCCCGTTGCCAGTGCTGGTCGTGCTGGCCTCGTCCACACACAACTCGTGGCATTCCCAACAGTACACGTCTTGGGGTTCTTCCAACTAAAAACGCAACTCAAATACATGCTTAAGATAGTAAACACTGATGGATATCTCCCTGACCCTGTGTGTTGTATTGACTGACGAACAGTGAACATTGATCATAAAGTATGGGCGAAACGGTTCACGATAAAACCAGACAACCAGAACGTGGCCCACCTCCGCCGAACTTTTTATTAGGTATTTCCAGACTGCCAGAAAAGACTGTCCTCAGAAAATAGGCAGCAATGGACCTTTCGTTAATGATTGTGAGTTAGTTGGGGGGAGGACTATTTTTGTCTAAGGGCCCATTCCTATATCGAACTAAAAGAGTTAAATTTTTGTTTAAACTAAACTAAACTAAACTGTTTAAATAAACTTCAAAGTGTCACTTCTTTTCCTAATTCTCGGGACTAAACGGACTGGACTTTTAGCGCGCGACGTCTTTATCGGACTAAACGGACCATGTGCACGTTAAATCCTTTTAGTCCGATGATAGTTTAAGATTGGGTTCAGACTAAAACCGAAGCAGCGCGACTTATTTCAACTTGTTCAGTCCGTCTAGTCTAATAGGTCTTAGAATAAGTCCAGTTCGTTTAATCTAGGGCACTAGGACCCCACATCATGCAGTGCATATTCATTCACAAAAAACATACACACAAGACTATAATAGACACAAATGCTCGAGGTGGGCCCCTCAACGCCACAGATCCTGATACATCTACTATATCACTGGAAGGCGTGTGAGGGGGCGGATTAATTCATCATTCATGCAAATACTTCCGTCTGTCCAATCCAATAATCTTTAGTAAGAGACAAGAGTAGAGGTAACACTTACATTGTCAGCTCCAATTCTAGGCTTTTTTGGTGTGCTGCTCACAGTAATAATTGAGTCACGGTTCTTCCGCTTTCCTTCTGTAAATATAAAACCCTTGCTACAATGACAGTGAACGTTGGCTTAAATACGTCGGCTGTTGAAATTAAAATTCAAAGTTAATTAAACCTATATAATTCATTTTTTTTCTTTATTATTGCACACCCACAAACCCGTGTACGCTGCGAACTAGTTATCCGTCGAAACTAAGGACTGAGTATCGGGAATCCTACAAGACAGGGATGGCGAGAGGGAAAGTTCAATGTAAACATGACGATTAGGTAAGTTCATTCTGGAAAAAAATACATACTTTATTTCCCTTGTCACCACTCACACACCACCGGAACAAAGATCACTGCAGTGCACGATGAACCGAACGATGTCCAGTCCAGACGGCGGACACTTTTTTTGTATTTTCAACTTTCGCGTGCAGTATGTGATCGGGACAAAACTTTCAAACAGACTGTCACGCCACAAGAAGCGACGAAAAATGAGACTTGATATGAGAAATAAAAAACAGCACGTCTTAATTATTCTGTTTGACGCATCCCTTCGGCCCCGCCTCATTCACCCACTAACCAGCCAATTGCCATTATGCACTCACTGCTTCCACTGTGTGATACCATGGCGCTGTCTGGGCTGTCACGATCCAACGCATTAATCAGATCTTTCATCAGAGATTTCTCTGCAATAATAAAAACACATGTTCTCCAGCTGAATCGATGTAACGATCACAACAGGTGACTTGTCATCGATTTACGAAATCACAAAAAACAAGCTTTAGTCTGTTTAAAAGAGTCGTAAAAAAAGAATGTTTGATCGTACGAGAAAATCAAAAGTTGATATGCTGTGAATGACTCAGACATATGCAGAAAAAGTTCTATGCAATGATTCACCATTGTGCTGAATATACTATATATAAGCCCGAGCTCGGTATGAGTCACTAGCTAACACATTATGGCACGAATAAGAACGGAAAACTGTCAACAAACTAACAGAATATGCCATTTTCATCCAATTTTCTCAGAGCCAAACGATCGATTCAGAACTTTTCTAGTCATTATAAATACTAAAATTCAGTTTTCAACCACGATTTAATCTCACATAGTACGCTATGCTGTATTGCTTGAAATATATATTTTATATATGAAGCTTTTTTACTAACCTCTTGACCTGAGACATCTTGTATTGGATGCAGGTGGTGTGCTCATTCTGTAGTGTCTCAGTCATTAAGGATTAATTCGCGAGCATAAATTTAGATCCGTTTAAAATTATGTCTAAAATAGTGAGAAGTCACAACATTACGGCATACAATTACTTACAGCTTTTGCATAATTTGACATCTTATGGCAAGAAAACAGCGCCTTGAAAATCAATTGCCTTCAGTCAACTATTGATTTGCATACATTCAGAATCTGCCAGGACCAGTTATTATTAAAAATCAATGAATCTTCTAGAGCTAAAGCCGTTCTACTTAACAGCAGCCTACATAATGATTTTCCTCACAACAAAAACCCTCAATAGCTCGCACTCGTTCCTCCAAAGCAGCAGAGATCCTCTCGGCTCACTCAGTCTGTGAGTCTGTGCGCATGTCTGCTCCTATCAGTGTGTGCTATGCGCGCGCCTGTCACCATCAGTCACCCCAACTGACTAACGAACACAACACGCGCGTTGTATAACGTGTGTATGTCAGGCCGGCCTTCCTTCTTTCGTTTCTTCTTGTGCAAAATCAATACAACATAGCCCCAACCAACGCATAATAACACTATACCACTCAACTACACTAATAACGAGCTGTGTGCGTGCGTACGTGCCAGCCCCGGTGTACTATTACTGCAACAAAACATGCAGTCTTTCTTCGCAGTTCACCACCCGCACATGCGCAATCAACCGCAAGCATTCACGAAATATCTGCCTGATCAAATTTGCATACTGTTCTCTTGGATTAAAGAAAATTTGCATAAAAACCTCCGTCACAACTTTTGCAAACGATACATAGGAAACCTTTTGAACGGACGAGAAACTGGTTTGAAACCTTTTGAACGGACGAGAAACTGGTTTATGATCAAAACCGGAAACTGCTGTATTTGTCTGACAGTTCTAGTTTTTTTATGTTTAGACGTGACAAAGTAAACTGCAAACCGTGCTTTGATACCGTAGTTATCATCAAAACACAACACGGTCAAAACACCGAATTTTAAATAGTGAACGTTTGGCGCCCTTGATTACGACCATATACGAAAGCTTTTTATTTTTGGATTGTCAGAACGGATTTGGAATCTGGTTAATATCTAATCAAACAAACTGGCTCTCGGCAACGCACATAGATACTGGCTGTAATTATTCTGTGGTCTCGAACGTATACACATTCAAGATGTATTCGTCGCCCTCTGAAGTCCCGGGGCTCGTTAGGCAATGCCCCTTCCCCGTTTGACTTTAAAAACTGCCCCTGACTTCCTGAGTCAATATACCACCTCATTACAGTTACAGAATTAACTAATCACTGACTCAAAGACAAACCATTGACTTGTATGCTCACTAGTCTAGAAATTCAGTTGAGACTAAAGTCTGACCAAAAAATGCTGAACCCTGAGGGCAACTGGCAAGGCTAAACAAATGGCGTGATTTTTCCGACTTCTCGCTGTGCTCTTGATGAGTGAGTACTGAGTGGTTCTTTTCGTAATAATAACGCGTGTTTTAAGGTCCAGCATTTTTTGGTCATACTTCCGAAGGACAATCACTGTTTCTACTGAAACTACCAGTCAACCGCCCACCACTTCACTCCCAAACAATCGTTTAAATTTGTAGTTTTACAAGGCAAGCACTACATTCCAAGTTCCAAGCTATTTCAAACCGCGAACTTTCACTTTTGATGCAATTGGTAATCTTGACCTTTATTTGCCGAGTTCACAGCTGCAGTGTTGCAGAGCTGTCCTCACAGTGGGAAGGCTGAGGATTATCCGTGCTTACCAGCAGACGTTATTTAAGTTTAAGTATTTAATCTTTTAGCCTGAATTACGAAGGCACTGAGTAATGCCACAATCACAAAAGTCTTCATAACGATTCACTCGTTTTGTTCCTTCTACAGAAGGAACTATTGTTTCACTCGTTTTGTTCCTTCTAGAGAAGGAACTATTGTTTTTAAACCAACTCTGCGCAGCGTTAAAGAGAGCCCTGCATGTTGGTCAGCGCATATGATTAACGAACATGTAAAGTCAACTTGGCTAGTCTGCCTTTTTTTGCAAAACAATTTTTTTGCAATTTTGCCGTTAATAATGATAAATATTACAGTATTTATGCACTAAAATGTGCTTTTATCTACGTTTTATGATTTTAGAATTTTCTAACATCGTAATTTAACAGACAATGCGCACGTGCTTATCACTTATGGCTGTCTAGCTAGACTCAGTCATTCCTGTTTTTTGCAACAATTTGGAACACTTCGGAAAAATAATAAAATTGTGGTTCTAAATTTAACAATAAATGCGTAATGGTATACCTATTGTAATAAAATTGATTTAAATTATGAAAGAAAACAAAATGATAGCTTTGCTCAGCGTTAAAGAAACATGTTCGCAGTAAATTTCAAAGTTTGTATGACAGCGAAGCCGAGTGGTCTAAGTCGCTGTTCTAAACTATAACAGTTCGTGCGCGGGTTTGATTCCCAGCTACTATTTGAGAGTATTTTTAGGCAACTTGTTTGAGTTGCGAAGTGATCGAGTCTGGTGCGCTTTCAGTAGATGTTATTTGAAAATTTGGTTACAACAAATTTGGTCAAAGAATACGTTGATGCATACTGCTATATATGTGAACTTTGAAGATCCACTTGGCTATAGTGCGGTATTTATTACTCAGCAAAGGAACCTTGCCAACTTTGGGGCCTACTTGTTTTTACTGAGTGGACCGAACGCAGGCGTCCTCATAATTCATTTTTTCGGTAGTCTTGGCAATCAACAGCGACTAGTTGCATTGATTGATCATGCAGACCTTTTGCTGCGTATATACACCAACACCAGGGTTTTTTTTTCAAATCGACCACTGCTCAAAACTTGTTCTTTTTTATTTTTGAGCGTTATTTTTTACGATGAACTGTTCTTTTTTGCTGAAAATTTTAAAACGGCGTTTTACTCATATTTTTAACCAAAATTTCCATTCATACAATCATCTACAATTGCGTTCCCAGAAAAAAATTTAGCGGGGAATGACTGTTCGAATTTTTGCAATGCGTTAAAATGCAGTAATTTCAACACTTAAATACGCATTACAAACGTAAGCCCAATAAGCCGCAAAGTTGCAGGGTCTGGGGGCGGCAGCCCCCCCAAAAAATTGGAGATTATTTAAATGTTTAGGTCTAATTTGATTGCTATTGGAGACATGTCAGAATTTCTTTCCGACAAGAAAATTGAAACAAAAGATGAGAACGTCTCATCGGACAGTGTATTACACAAGTATATTTTTTACCCACCCTCACGGTTAAGGAGAAGTTCGGAAACTGCACAAACCGGACTCAACCTTCTGAAAATCAAGGGAACTGCCCTGGCAAAACAGCAGGCAATAGGTGATATATATACATGTGTTAGTGTTCACGTGCCTGGCTGTGGGGAGCCACAAAACAGTCCGAGGGTCACGCTGGGGGAGCGGAAGGCCTGGAATTACTGGCGTTCCCGTGTCGCCCACCCCAGCCACTAGATTTCTAGTCCGTACACAGACGGGTTTTTTCCTAGCTATATATGTCCAAAACTCCAGTCTAAACAGTGTCCTCTGCTTACTACGTTTCTGCGCCATGTTTTCTGGGGCCCGTCTAGTGGCTGGGGCACCTCCCCACAAACACAAGTATATAAATGAAGCATTATGTATTTGTGTAAAATACTTGCATAACTTTGCCGCAGGGTTTTTTGAAAATCGGCACTGCGTGAAAACTGCGTATGTTCATCTTTGACTGCGTATTTTTAGAAACGATTGCGTAATTTTTTAACACTAGTATATAATTGGTTAATAACAAGCACGTTTTGCGAGTAAAGGTAAATTAATTTTAGACATGCTCGTCGCGACATGCTTGAAATGCTAAGGATATTCTTTGAATATAAAACGCGGCACCAAAAATTTTCAGAGCCAATAGTTCTAACTATTAACTTAACGTGGCGACTGGTATTGGTAATCTCACTTCTTATCCAACAATGTCAGCATTATGGTTTCGATCAAAAAACTTTTATGGTCTCAGTTTCATTGTTCAACTAGGAGCTACAGTCATGGTCAAAATGACCGTCATAACACATTCGACCACTTGTTATTAGTGTCCAAAATAGCTCACATATTAGCTGTGGAATTTGTATGCGAAAATCAGCTGCTAGTGCTAGAGTATGAAGTCAGCGGGTGACGCTGTTGTCTATACAGTTTGACGATAACGTACATTTATCAAGATAGTATATATAATATGTATATACATGTGTAACTTCATAACATGTAAAACAGCAATTGTCAGCAAACGCTTGAGAGTGTTGCATGTTATGTAACATCACAACGACATCTATAACTGTGCCAGTGTGCGGCACTGCTAAGGCCCTTCGGCTGAAGTCTGACAGTTACCAAATTGGCATCAGATTAGAACTAAAACTTTCCTGGTTCCGACGTGTTCATAAAAAAATCTTGAAAACACTGTTGCAAAAGGTTTAGTTGCAACCCTTTTGCAATCAGAATACTCGCCTGCCACCAACGACGTACGTAGTACGTACGTACACGATCTAACACACACACCCACACACAGTGTGTAATTTAGGGACCTAGCAGTAGAATAACACAGCAAACACCTGGGCCTGTTGCTCAACTTTACAAGTCTTACAATTGTAACAATTGTAAGTGAAAAATCTGGTGATTCGTTACGAATTCATTATATAAATTCATTACGAATCACCTTATTTTGCACTTACAATTGTTACAATTGTGAGATTTGTAAAGTTGAGCAACAGGCCCCTGA
>JASANF010018950.1:0-13454 GCA_030248245.1 Trissonchulus sp. WLG1_4 | reverse complement strand
ATGTGTCTTAAGATGATAATTTCCAGGATCTTCAAGGCTATGTCTAGCAGTGAAATTCCGCGGTAGTTCTTCCTGAGTGTCTTGTCACCTTTCTTGAAAATTGGCAATAGTAGGGCCGTATTCCACGCTGTTGGTATTACTTCGGAGGTCCAGATTTTACAAAGTAGCAGGTGCAAGGTTACCAGAAGTTTCTGCTCGCCCCAAATCCATAACTCAGGGGGAATTCCGTCTTCTCCTCCTGATTTACCACGATTTGAATTACGCACGACACTGGAAACTTCCCACGTGGTTGGCGCATCTTCGGACACCGCTAGGAACCCTTGGAAGTTAGGCTGCTGTCTAGCTTGACCGTGGGTGCAGGTCGATTGAGTAGCTGCTTAAAATGGTGTTCCCACAGCTCAATTTTTGTGTCTTTCTCCGAAACCAAAGCCCCTCCATCGTCTTGGATCAATTGGCTTGGTTCACCGGAATCACCCTCTTTGAGCATTTTGTAGACTCGGCGAATATCACCAGCAGCCGCAGCATTCTCCAGCTCGCCGGCCCGCAGTTGCCAAAACATCTCTTTATCATGCTTGACGCCGGCCTTAATTGTCTGTTCCTGCTGCCGTATTTCTCGCGAACCGGCTCCTCGCGATTTATGATCGTTGCGTTCTTCAACCAGTTGTAATGTTGCAGCCGAAATCCAGTGGTTCTTCGGTCTTCTGGGGGTTTTCAGATGGATACTTGCTGCCGTTAGGAGAGATTGTTTCATGCCGTTCCACAACTCGTTGATGGTGAGCTGTTCAGGATTACTTCCTACATTTGCGCGCAGTACAGATTCAACTTCCATGGAGTAGAGATTCCGTACTTCGTTGTTCTTAAGGCGGTCCGTGTTAAAACGTGATACCCGTTGTTCAGATCTATTTGCCTGAAACCGCAATTTGAAAGCGGCAGTGAGCAGGGCATGGCCTGATTGAAGCGCCAAATCCCGCCATCGACCCTTTATGTCCAAAATTGAGGTGCGCCACTTGGGGTTTATTAGGATATAGTCGATCTGGTTCTTCGTACGGCGGTTTGGCGATTTCCAGGTATAAAGTTGGTGCGGACCACGTTTTTCAAACAGTAAAGACGTAAATTGGCATGCGAGACGCACTGAGGTCGCAAAGTTTGTTCAGACGTTGCGTTTCAGTTGCGACACTTGCGGCTTGCGTTTTGCGTCAAAATCGAAGCGGCAAAAACGCACCGTGTGAATCGACCTTTAGCGTAAGCCTATTCCCTATATTAAGCCTAAAGTCTAAACCCAAGCCTAAGTTAAGGACAAGCTTGAGGCCATTGGCCAAGTCAAAAATTGGACGATTCTGGTAAATGTTATCCAATTTTTCGGAAGGAACAGGAGAAAGTGCCTTTGTATTTATTGTAAAAAATTGTTGACATTCTGACTCTATTTAAACACGTTTAGAACCATACATGTAACAGCACCGAAATTTTTGGTACCCCTCCTCCCCTTGGTTGGACCCCTCCTCCCCTGCGGCAACTCATTTTTGACCCCCTCCATCCCCAAAATGACGCAATTTTTACCTTTTTTGACCAAAAAACACCGATTTTGACAATTTTTGGCGAAAATTTTGGTAAAAATCGCTTTAAATTTACGAAAAAATGCTAATTGCTTCTAATTTTGACCAAAATTTTACTCCCGCCGGTACCCTCCCCCCTCTTCCCCCCGCCTCCCCCTGGCGGGACCCCCCCTCCCTCCCCCGTGACCGAATTTTTTTTTTGGGGGGGGGGTCTTCCCCCCCCATCCTCCCCCCCAACCACATGTATGTTTAGAACGGAAAAAGGTCGGATTTCCAAAAAAAAACTTGTGAAAACATCCCCCACTGAGGGCTCAGATTTTTTGTTGAGTCCTATTTCAGAAAATCCAATTAATCAAACGGGTGTTCTTGAAGCAAAAATGCTTTCCAAAGGTGCTCTACTAAAATTTATTTACTCCCTAACTGCATTTTGTGAATTTCTGTAAGATTTTAATTTCACCCTGAATTCAGACATATATACTCAGAATTTTATATGTCTGAAAAAGAAGGAGTGGATTATGCGTTTTTCAGTTCAGTTTTCGTCCGAAAAAGTGTCAATATCAACGAACTCAGCCAGGCGCGGATGCAGAAATTTTCAAAGGGGGGGGGGGCTGCGTATCCTAAATTTTTGATATACACATATACATATATGTTTAATGTTTATAATTTTGTTTATCGTGGGCGATTATATATATATACTTCATGTTAATGTCAATTTGTATATATGCGTATATACGTTATTTCAGGGTTACTGCTTTTTCGCTGCCGACCCAATGGACTGAATTGAGCGTTATTTTAATTAACCTATATAGTATTATATTTATTTCGCAAAATTAAGCTTAATTATAAAGGTTTATATACATTAATTAAATATGGCCGACGTGGTGATTGCCAAGTATGATTATGCGGCACAGGGCAAGCAGGAATTGAATTTACGAAAACACGAACGATTAATATTATTGGACGATAGTCGATCGTGGTGGAAAGTGAGCAACGAATTTCAGCAAGTGGGCTATGTGCCGTCTAACTATTTACGTCGTGAGAAACTGTTCGACACTTTGAAGCGTAAGATTCAGCCGATCATTAAACGTGACGGCTCGGCACCCGTTGGCTCCCCCATCAGGCCTCCGCTGCCGTTTCAGGATGAATTCGCAGAGCCCGTGAATAGCCCCGACCCCAACTGTAATGGAAATCTTGCAAGCGATCGATGTGGGGATTCGAAAAATTTGTGCTCTTCAACGGCCGTCGTGAAATTTGCCTACCATGCTAGTCGACCAGACGAGCTAAGCCTGCGAAAGGGGGAGACTGTAGCCGTGGTGGAAAAGTCTGACGATGGCTGGTGGAGGGGGCAGTGTGGGGCAGAGACCGGCTGGTTCCCCTCCAACTATGTCATCGAGCAAGCCAATCGAACCCTGGGATTTTACCAGGCCAGCGGACAAAATAACCTGTCCCCCGCCCTTGATGGCCAAGCCTTCAGCCCTACTAATCCCCGCAGCCCCCCCAAATTGTCCCCCAATTCCGCCCTGGCCCCCCCTTTGTCGAACCGACAGCGATCCGCAAATGCCCCCGCTCCATCGACGGAATATTTGTGCGCACTGTATACGTTTGATGCCCAGGAAACGGGAGAGCTGAGTTTTCGAAAAGGCGAACGGCTGTTGCTAATCAGTAAGCCGCCGCACGATCCGGAATGGTGGGAGGCTGAAAATGGGATGGGAGAAAGAGGACTAATTCCCAGAAATTACGTCCAAGCGGATTCTGGGACAGCCAATGGTCAAACCCAGTTTTCGCCCGAAGAAGAGGAAACCATAGAAGACGATGGACAATTTGATGATCAAGAAGAGTCGATTGCGATCGGTGAAAATGGCTCCGATTGCCATGAAACGGCCAGCGATATTCGACGACGTGTCTCGGCCGCTGCTCAAGGTCCCTTTGCCAATGAACCCTGGTACTACGGCCTCGTCTCCCGGGAAGAAGCGGACCGGCTGCTGGACTTGCACGGAATGGCCGGAGACTTTTTGGTCCGGGATTCGGAGTCGAATCCGGGGGATTATAGTATTTCCTTGAAGGCGCCCGGACGCAACAAACATTTCTGGGTCCGCGTGGAGGGCCAAGGTTATGGGATTGGCTCGCGACACTTTCCCTCCATTCATGATTTGATACTGCACTATATGACAGCTCCCGTCTATACTAATGTCAGGGGGGATAAGCTGTATCTCAGAAGGCCGTTGCCTAGCTAATGATGTAATCTTTAAACTTTAAGGTTGACGAAAGCCGGGTTCATACTTGTCTCTAAGTTTAATGACAAAACGATAGGGACAAGCATAAGGATGAGTATGAACCGGGCTTAAAGTGAGCACTATGGTTTTTTTATTTTATATTTTGTATGTGTGAGGTGACGAAATAGTATGTTTGCATATACATTTTTAAAATATAGATTGTTATTAGAAAAACTAATACGTCGTATTGAATTTATTTTTTTGAATGTGGTCTTGGTGTTATTGTGTATGCAAGTTAGTGTTCAAGGACAAGTGCTTACGCAAGTATATATATAAGGGTTTGTTAGGCTACTCAAACTCTTGTATACGTGCGCATGCAAAAATTTGTTAGTTATTTTTAGCTGTATTTATATATTTGCCGCAAGTGATGTATATAGAGGCATGGTTGTTAACAAAGGTACACAATAACGTTCTGTTCTTTATTTTTCATTTATTGTCATGATCACTTATATATAAAGTTTTACTAGTTGCATTTCTGCAATCTAAGTTACATAATACAAAACAATTTTGCATTTTTGTTTGTCATTCTCAAGAGGGCTCACTTGCAAATAAGTCTGTCCATCACTCAACAAGTTGTTTGTGTTTTCTACAGTTTTATGCTTTTTTTTATTAAGTAGTTATATAGTTATGTATTTTTTAATGCTAACGTTATTTAATTCGGTTTTTTTGGCACTTTGTGTTTCACTTTAGAGTAGGCTGCGTTGTGTTTATGAAGTTTCCACAAGACAATTGGTTGTCAAATTTGGTGTTACCAGTGTGAACTTGCTTGTTTTGAGTCCACGGATCTCATTTTTACAGAATTTTTGATTCACTAAAAAGAACTAAATAGAAATATACATTTGCCCCAAATTAAAAAAAAATTAAAAAAACAGCCGTTTTTATATATATACATTTTACCCACTTCTACTCAGATTTCTGGGATGCTCTCCCGGACCCTTGATTTATATGTATATGTCAGGGATCGACCGGAGTTCCGGTTCCGGTTCCGGTACTTTTTGGCTCCGGTTGCGGTTCCGGTATTTTAAAAGTACCGGAACCGGAACCACTAATTCTCTGACAAAAGATTTTGCTTTGAATTTGCAAATTGCATGCAGTATTTTCGACAATAAATGTTTAGTAGTAGTAGTAGTAGTATCTACTAGCTTAATAGTGTTATCGTTTTGACTACTTTATTATCCTAAAACGGATACATAAAGTAAATTTAAATAACCTTAATAATAATTATAGATTCTGTCATTCTGATATTTTATTTGACCATTCTATTCGTGTGTTGAAATGCAATGCTTATTCTTTATCGGAGATGTTGTGCTTCTGTGTGCGATTTTTTATATTATATACTTCAATCAACGTACTCAAACTACTGCAATGAAAGCCGAAGGGCAGGTTTTATGGCACGCGAAATAGAACGAAAATTGTTTTTAACTATCTTACAGGGCGGGGGGCGGCGATGCGACCGCCTTCCCCCCTTCCAACGGCGTACCCGGGGGGGGGGGGAGTGGGGGGAATTCCCGAAATTTTTTCCCAGTAAATTTTTACACAAGGGTCCCCCCTTAAGTTTATATGGTCCGCCGAAAAAATTTTCTGATACGCCTCCAATTGACCGAATCTGGCCTAAAAATCACAAATTTTCCCTGATTTTTTTCTGGGGGCTGCTGCCCCCAAACCCCCGCAATTCTGTGGCTTACTATTTCTTGTTATTATCTTTCGTCAAAGCCTATACATGTCTACACGTGTACATTGTGCTAAATTTACTTGTGTAATACACTATCTGATATTCTGATGTGACGTTATATACCATCTTTTGTTTTGATTTTTCTGTCGGAAAAAATTTCTGATACGTTTCCAGTTGACCGAATTCGGTCTAAAAATTAGAAAAATTGCCAATTTTTTCTGGGGGCTGCCGCCCCCAGACCGCTGCAACTTTGTGGTTTAGTGATTTTGCGTTTGTAAGGCGTTTTATAAGTATTAAAATTGCCAAAGAGTGCATTCTAACCCATTACAAAAAATCGAAAAGTCATTCCCACCCGAAATTTTTACTGGGTACGCCAGTGCCCCCTTCCACCTGAAATTATCCAGTGGGCAGTGGAAGGGGTATATACTCAGTTTTACGAAAATGTGAGCAAGTTTTTTTTGAAAAAAATTTTCGTCAAAATTTTTTCTAAAAATGTTGAAAAATTTAGGGTCTTTTTGAAGGCGGTTCCGGTTCCGGTTCCGGTATTTTTAAAGGGTTCCGGTTCCGGTTCCGGTAGTTTTAGGGTTCCGGTCGATCCCTGGTATATGTATAACGTCTACGTTACGAAAGATTGCGATATACACTGTGAAATTTAACGTGTGTGTGCGTAATTGTAACGTATTTAGCACATGGCAGATGAATTCCAGCACTAAGAGAATTCCACCAGCAGTTCAGCCATTGGGTCTAACAGGTTATCATGCTTCTAAAGTCTGACAAAACATAGATGCGCCACTTATATACCTATTTTAATGGCATGACTTCTGCGACTACTTGCTGTACTCTTGATTTGGATTGTAAAATCTAATCTTTTCGTAACGAAATCAGATAGTTTGTTTTGTCAAGCGGTGCAAGTGCCACTATTTTTTGTCAGACTTTAGTAAAAATGGGACTAGAATTTTTAGTTGAGCATAACCTACCCTACCCTCGCTTTCATGCCGCGAATACTGTACTAAATAATTAGATAAGTTTAACTCCTTATTACTTTCTTAGCCTAAGCAGTAAGTTAGCATCCCATCACTATTTCTTTTTTCCATGGCATATCTCATAAGTATACAGTATATATAATATATTTTCATAACAACCGACATGAGTCATAGAAAATTTGGCAATGTACAAGTGTGCTGCTTTTGTTGTTTAGTTGAAACTATATATATATATATATATATATATATATATATATATATATATATATATATATATATATATATATATATATATATATATATATATATATTATGTGTGTGTGTGTGTGTGTACTGTGTACAATGTATATATTTTTTGTGCCTGTCTAATTGCAATGAAAATGAATTCATGTGTTATATATATTTTGTCTGTAAATATATGAAATGTGTTGATTTGTTTTATTGTTTTTCCATGAGTGTTTTAATTGCATTTTTTGTATGGAATTCAGCAATGAAATTTTAGTGCAATGTATATACGCTTGCATTTGCAATTCTCCTTTGCTACGTAACGTATTATGTTTGCACTAAGTATGCGTGTAATTTGTTTTTTCTGTGTCAATTGATATATACTTGAAGTTTGGTATTTTCTGCTTGCTACTGTGTTTGCATTGCATTCAGTCAAAATTACACAAAAAATTGAAAGAATCAACTACCCATGATAGCAGTTATGTAAAAGTACAGGGAAAGTGTCATTGTAATTCGGTACTAAATTTCACCGCTGAATTAAGTTTATTGTAGTTTTATGAGCCATTCATTTTTAGCAACGTCTATATTTTGCTTGAACTTTCTAGCGAAAATGGGAGGATAAACACAAAAACATATATGTATATCGGTAGCAGCTATTGGGTTTTGAGAAAAACAGGCATGATGATGATGATGATGATTGCTAATCAGCCCGTATTGATGAACAAATATATACAGAAGGCAGGGATTTGCAAAAGGTGTTTAACTTTAGACTCGGTCTAAAACGTTTTTTCGAATGAAATAGAACATCGTAATGAGATATTCTGTGTATTTCGTATGATCACGTGCTCGTCTTGGGCTAGGTTTAAATTGAACGCTCTTTGTGAATTCCAGCCATTGAATTTTTTATTTTTTCTAAGAAAAGAATATTTTAGAGCAATTTCTAAGTTCTCAGCCTCTATGATACCATGTGTCATATCGTTATAGGTTATTTGTATTATATATATATGATAACTTTGCTTGTTTCTTACGCATGTCCGTCTGTCCGTATATAAGCCGTATGGAAGAATGGATTTTCAAATTTGCTGTGGTCAAAGTTAGTGTTAACACAGTTACTGTGTAGACCGCAAAGATGTGCACGTGCGTGTGTGTGTGTGTACGGTGATATATAGTCAATTTAGCATTGCTTGTGGTGAATCTATTTCGCTTGATTTGTTAGGTAAATATTGGAGCTTATTTTCTATTGTACTATAATGCCGATTTTGTGAACTAAAGGGGCTAACTTTTCGAACTGAGCTACAAACTAGCTTTTGTATGCATATATACCTTTGATATTTCACTAATAGTTTAAGTGAAGTGAAACGTAACTTAAAAGTTAACTTAAAGTTTTTTATTGAAAAAATATAATCAATCTTAGTCGATCGTAAAAAACTGATCGAATATATATATTAGCTGTAGTTTCCTACAAATCCCGGACTTGGCTTGTTCTCTGGATGTTTGTGTTTTGTAGTGGCTACTGACTAGTGGCCGGCTAAAAATATTGGGTGTTGCGACGTTTCGCCAATCGTTCGTTTCGACCAAGTCTGCTTGCTATGCTTGAATGAACAGTCGAGAAGAATTAGATCCTATATTTGACTTGTTTAATCTACACTTACTTAGTAGATATACGTCTAACGGGGACACGGGGTCAACATAAGGGGGGGGGGGCTCCGGCCAAATTTTGGAGCCCTCAGGACTCTTCCCATGACGGTCTGACTACCAGAAATAACCTAAAGTTTACAAATTTTTGAAAAAATTGCTTTTTTAGCTAATTTTGTCCTAATATTCGGGACCCTCGATTCCCCTGACCCCGTGATTTGGGTGGGAGTCACCCTATTTCCCGCTTTCATACGTGCATGATCTTACGAAGCTCACAGAAGAGATGTAACGTCACGACACCTAATATTTTTAGCTGTTGAGGATTTAATTTGTGCGTAAAGTGGAGTATCGCTAAAAAGATGAAATTGAAGTTTACTGTCGTATTTGTAATGTCAGTATATTATATCTCTGTTGTAACATTAAATGTAGCATCTGTACTATGTTTTTTATGGATCCAAGATCTACGCAGTGTCTAAGCCAGTAATGCTATAATAATATTTTGATGTCATTATTTAATAATAATAATTTTTCAAGATGTAATCATTCGTCGTATATATTTTGTATGTTTGCAGCCAACCAAATAAATCGCTTTTTTATATATTTTTTGTATGTTAAAAGTTGGTATACACAGTTTTGTTTTTCGTTTGATTGCTTTATCCTAAATTTAATTTTATGAAAATTAGGTATTTTGCGAGGGAATAGCTGAATTTACTGCCATTTAGGATCCCAAATTTTTGACCCTAACTCAAACTGGCCCTGACACACCCAGTCAGAATTGGACCTGACCCGATTGCGAACTTACGGGTAATTTGCTAAAATTGGAGATTGTTCCAAGGCTCCACTTATTTGGTGACTCTACATTTTATATTTTTATACTGTAGTTCGAATATATATATATATATATATATATATATATATATATATATATATGAAATGATATATATATATATATATATATATATATATATATATATATATATATATATATATAGATAACTTCAGTTCTGCATCATTTCGAAATATTTTTTTAACTTCGATTTATTAGTAATTCGACAAAACAGCAACAGCCAGGGTCAAGCGGGGTCAGCTTAATTAGATTCAGACGTTTTTTACGTCATTTAGCACGCACTAATATCCAATTTGTCCTTTTTTTGTCTTATTTGGCGTAGTGCCAATTAATTCTGCATCGGAATTAGTGGGTGCAAGATCTAGGCTACCTTCTAGGCACACCGGCTCCCGACCTGATAATTGCCTGGTAGGCACGCCGTTGCACCATTTTAGCTCTCAGCTATTTTCTAAGCTGCTTAATGCTTTCAGCTTGAATGCTGTTTATATACGAGTGTATAGAATATATATTGTGTTTACGTATGTTGTGTCGTTTGTTATGAAGGCTGAGTAGGGTGCATAGACTGATAAAAATACACCTATACACTTGGCGTAATGAGTAGAAACTACGCAGATCGTGGCTTAATAAAACAGTTTTGTTCTTTTATGAACAAAAATATGGGTCATTTCCGTTATTCCCCCACCAGTCCGGAATTTGGAATTTACTGAGCCGATTTGAATAATTTTTGCACCAATGGACTCCTCTTGAGCTCAGAACTTCAAAAAAACTAAGTTTGAAAAATTTAAAAAATTTTAAAAAAGTTTACTTTTCAAATCTAGCGATCCAAAACCAAAAATTCGTGTCTAGAAATTTTCCGCATATCAGAAAGTGAAAAAATCCGCATTCTGTATGAAATTTTACAATTTTTTTAAAAAATTTAAAATATTTTAAAATTTGCATTTTTGAAGTCCTGAAGCCAAGGGGAGTCCATTGGAGCAAAAATTATTCAAATCGGCTCAGTAACTTTAATTACAGGCTGGTGGGGGAATAACGGAAAAGACTCAAAAATATTACTTATACTCTTGCTTATACGTAAGTAACCCCTGGCGAAGGGGGAGTGGTCTTGGTTCTTTTTCATCGATAGCCAGAAAATTTTCACGATTTTTCGTTTTCAGCTCATTTTAGGGACACTTTTTTAGCGCAGCCGAAAAATTTTAGCAACTTTTCGATTATTTACTCATTTTAGGGGCACTTTTTTTGGCCATCAACCATCCAAGGGGGGGGGGGTGGGTGTCCGCTGTCTGAGGGGGGGGGGGGGGCGGTGCCGACTGCCGACCCCCTGACTGGGAATGGATACCCCCCACCCCTTATACATCTATAATATGGACCTATGTATAGTGTAATTATTCCAAGTTTCGGCAGCACTCCAGTCCAACCAAATTTGAGCATATTATTTTGCTAATATTTACATAATATACATCCTAGCATCCTTTATTTCCCCAAAGCAAAGGCCATGATATGCCGAGTGTTTTAATTTAATGAAGAGGAAGCCTCCAAGCTAGCCATGTGTAAGCTGGGGCCTATAAATACATACGTATGATATACGCGACGCCATATATCATTGCAAGTGTAACTGGCTGTGATTTTATCAGGGCATCGTGATAGTGCCGGGTGGACCAAATTAGACGAGTGGCTGCCCGGGTCTTGGGGGCCAAACAGTGGCTTATTAGCTAAGAGAAAGGCCATAAATATACGTATAGACAAGAGTACATAGTAGTGTCTCACTCTTATAGAAGAGAGAGATACTATTATGCACTCTTGGTATGAAGATGTGACACTGCTGGTTAGGAGGTGTGTTGGAGAGTTCGGCGAAAACTATTTTTTGTACTTTACTACGATTTTTTTATGGATATGGAAGTCCTTGGTTATCAGTAGATAGAGGGGATAATGACATCTTATGGACTTTTGATTAGGTAGACGTCAACACTATACATGTGAATAAGGGCCAACCCCGACCCAAGGGCAAAATGAGGTGAAAATGACTTGTTACATTTAGGGTATTTTTGCTCGATCAAGGGGGGGGGGTAGGTCCCCAAAATGAGACCCTGTTTACATGTCATAGATGCTGGTCCTGGTGTTTATAGATATATTTTACTTTATTCAATTTTATTAATAAAATTAAGCACATCACAGCAAAACAGAATATACGTGGTAAATACAGTGTATCAGGCTCGGGTTATTAAAATGTCAAACCAGTAAACATGTGGAATGTAAAATGGAATAGTACAAATACAAAATTGACAAACAACGCAGGAAAATAGATGATAAACGCAGAGTTAAGAATCACTATTGAGCTAGCAAACTGGTCCTGTGTGTACCATAAACAGCCGAGTGAACTTTCTTTAAGCTTGTGAGTTGGTTATAGTGGATAAGTAAGGGTCGTAGATATGTTTTACTTAGGAACGCTGTTTTGCATTAGGCCCGGTTCACGCAGACGTATTTTTTACTTTTACTTTTTACTTTTTGGCAAAAAGTAAAAATTTCGGTTCATACAGAACGTACTTTTTACTTTATTTTTGGCCAAAAGTAAAAGTTGAAACGCGTTCTACTTTTTACTTTTTACTTTTGCAATCTAGCCAATCAAAATGCTCTGACAAAAGCTCCGCCTATTGAGCTTCATTATTATTGGTTAGATTTGCGTTTTGACAGACAAGTGCGCTGTGCGCCAAAGCCAGCTAATTGAATGCGATCTTCCTTAAGTAAAAAGAAAGCCTAAAATAAAAAGGAAAACGTAAAAAGTCTGTGTGAACCGGGCCTTAGGAATTAGGAAGAAAAATATAGGAATGAAGACAAAAAATCTAGACAGTTCAATAAAAAAACAATTTTTTAGGCACACCAAACAGTAAAAGGCATTTATCTGATATACAGTTATCTTATTGATCTGAACCGAATCAAATTCTGAACGCATGCTGACATTCGATATTTGAGCAGTCGTAAACGTCTAGGCGAGGCTCGGTCGGATCATTAACGGTGGCCATGACAGTGTTGATTCGGCCTCCTCGGGAGGGACGGTTTAGGTCCGCTTCCCGAGATTTGCGCATCTGGGAGGAACGATAGCATCCGATAGCCGCCGGCCGCAAATGCGGCTAAACCAAGAATGAGCGCCAGAGCCACTGTGGCACCCAGAGCGGCGGATGGCACGCAGATTTCCTCACCGTCAACTGCTGCGGTCACTGAGGCTAGACTGTAGCCGGAGGGAGCCACGTCTTTTGGTAGCCAACCTGAAAATAGGAATTAAAGTTATGAGAGATAAGGGAAATATAAGCTTATTTTGGCTAATATTGCCAAAACCATTTGCTCACTTTTTTCCCAGTAGCTTGACCAATATTTGTGATTGCCCTGTCCCCTATCGTGTGTCCTTGAGAACAAGCATAAACAGGGCTTGGTATTGCCCACACTGCACGTATATAAAACGTTAGTACGTAATTTTTTAGAAATAGTTTATATATGCAGTCTTTGGATTTTTCATCAAAAAGTCATAAAAAATACATCTAACCGAGCGGGTGTTTGGCTGGAGCTGGATCTCCTAGTTGATCTTGAGCCTCTTGCTCTGTGCGTCTTGTATCGTGAGTACGTCTGAGAAGACAGGGAGTGTCTCCGGTGGCTCACGGTCTGCTGTGGCTTCGAATATGGCCATACGCCGTTTACGACCATAACTGCTGCTGCCGTCTGTACAGTTGGCCTGAAATGGTTGGTGTAACACTATACTCTTGAGGCTTGCCCTACTCCTGATGCTAGTTCTTGGCGAACTGTAATGTGATTTTATTGTAACATATTCATTCACAGCGACAGGAAGCACTAGATATGTTCGCTGTATACACCACAGTTACTTTCGCTGGATAGTGGATATGCCTTATCTTTTGACCTGCGGATTAATGGGTTTCTAAAACGTGCAACGAAAGTCCTGCTTTTGCCGTTACATTTCTCAAACTACATCATTCACCAGCTTTTAGATGCTAACCCCTAGCTTTGTTTAGCACCGCTTGTAAAAAAAGGAACACGTGACTCTGTCATCTGTGCATTGTTATGTGCTCTACTATCTTATGGGCAAAAAAATCAGCTTTTGAATGTTACTACTCCACTTAGGGCAACACAGCACAAAATGAAAATAGCTGAAATTTAGTCCTACACGGCTTACATACATTATCTCTGTGTGTGCCAAGTTTCAGTAAATTACGTTTAATTAACGCTGCGTTATTGACGAAATGAACTTAAATCCGATAAATC
>JASANF010018944.1:0-17084 GCA_030248245.1 Trissonchulus sp. WLG1_4 | reverse complement strand
TATGTCCGTATGTCCCAATGTCCGTTTGCCCTAAAAAGTATGAATTGAAAAACGGACGAAATGTGCTTTGTCCGTATGCCCTATGTCCGTTTGTCCGTATGCCCTATTGAAATATGAATCGACCCTAAGCCAATCGAACCAACTAGCTTACTTGCATCGATCAGTGACAGATAGTAACTCAAAAGCTACCGAGTGTTCTAAAACTAATTCGACCGTTTATAATTGCAGGAACAACGAGGAGGTCGACAGTACAGACAGTACAGACAGTGCCGCGGTTGAACAAGATTTGACAGAACGTTTCGCAAACGGGGCACTGCCAATGAACCGGATCGCCCAAAAAAGAAAGCCTGGGCAAAAAAGAAGCCTCGAGCTCACCGGAGCTCAGGCTTGGAAGCCTAGAACTCACCATACCAACAATGAAGTGAGTTTATCCTGTCTAAGCACTGATAGTGTTCTTAATGGGCGAAATCCTGGTTATATGGAGCTAACAAGTACTGATAAATCGGGTGAAACTCAAATTACTGCTGTAGGTAATTTCGAAGTTGGGGGTAGGCTTAAACATTTCAGACACCGTTGGAGCGACATTACAACCGACCCTTTTATAAAAATATTGGTGTCAGGCTACCCGGTGGAATTTCAGGCAAAACCACCACGTCTAGTTAAGTCGACTAATGGGATCTTTTTGTTAGACACTGATATCAAATTGACAGAACAGGAAATACAGTCGTTGCTAAAAAAGGGTGCTATTAAGCGCTGCAGTCTGCAATTTTCAGTCAACATCTGGCTGTAAACTCGCCTTCACCGGACCGCTACACCTCAGAATTTTGATGTCATATGACGAGATCGGGTGGTGCTTGGTGTTCTGAAGACACTTCCAAATCTTTCTATTGTTTTCGTTACTTTATTTTACTGCTACTAACTTGTATTCAGCAGTGGTACCACTTACTGTTTTGTTTTTGTTTTTTTTCTGCTGCCGTTAATAAAGTCAGTTGATTGACACATGAACGGGTTTACAACTACAATCGAGCAAGCTTACAACTACAATCAGTCACCACGTGTGGTCGAAATATCTCAATGTATGGACACTTACACAGTAATGAACTGAATTGTTTACTTCTTCACAAAAATACATTTCATTCATTAGACTGTGTAAGTGTACACTTTTCGAAAACGTGGTAACTGATAACCTTTTTTTCACAGGTGCAATTAGTCTGGCATTTACCACTGGGAACCAGTGGATGTTGGGTTCATTAGTCAAACAAGCTGAATCGATAGGCATGGGCGGCATATTATATACTACGCATATTAATATGTAAATTAGGTAGTCAGACGTACGCGGGAAAACACAGAATCTGAACACAGTACGGACACTTACACAGTCTATGAATGAAATGTATTTCTGTGAAGTGTCAGTGTATTTTGAAATACTCGACTAAGACTACCTTTCAGAATACCGTTTAACGTCAGTCTTCGGAGACTAGGTCTAGACCCAGTATTTAGTTCGTCTTACATCTTTAGCGTGTGCAAAAATTACCTGATAGTTCGTAACGATGGTCTTAGGCTAGTTTTTTAAAACGTAGTCCAGACTGCGATTAACTAAGACTGCCTTTAGACTGCCTTTATGCATTCCACTGCATGTGGCTGCTACTTTTACACTATGCAGTCGCAGAGTTGATTCTCTAGAAGGAACAAATATACCACTACACTACTTCAACAATACAATCATATGAGCCACTTACAATATGTTGTGAATGCGTTAAGCTGAGCGGCCTCCAATAAAAATAGGTACTACGACCAACAATTACGTTTGTGTACACTGTGCACTGTGTAGCGTCGGAGGAAAAAATTCAAATTCGACAACAATTTGATTAATTAGAACATCAATTAGAATATTTCTTAAATTATCTTACCGTAAATAAAAAAAGTTATAAAAAAGTATAGATTCATAGTTTTGAATAAAAGTTATAATTTAAGTTAAAGTTAAGTAATTGGCCGAATTTAAGTTAAAGTTAAAGTATGGGTGCTTGAATTTAAATTAAGTTAAAGTTAAAGTAAGACCCTTAACTTTTTTTAAGTTAAAGTTAAAGTTAAAGTAAGACCCTTAACTTTTTTAATTTTAGTTAAAGTTAAACTTTAACTTTTTTGCCCTAGTCGGTGCAAATTTTCCCAGTATGTATGCACCACAAAAATGTTCCCGGCCTAACGGCGATTTGGCCTAGCCGTTGTTTAGCTCAGCGGCTAACGACCGAAAATTTGCAATGGTGCATTTCTTATATCGAGATGTTGCTAAGCGGACATTCATCTTCTCTCTACACACTCTCTACGTACGTCTTCTGCTGTCTCGCGTGCGAACTTTGTACACTACTGGTGGATATGCAAATTAGGCCCTACTCTACTACTCCTGCTACGCAGCTACCCTAAGATCAGTTATATCATACCTGTCTTGAAATAACAGTGCAATAACTAACGACAATAACTAAGTGCATGCTGCTAGATTCACAGCGAGCCGTATAATTTAGTTATTGCACTGCTTTAGGCGTGCATCTTAGTTATTGCACTGTTGTTTCAAAACAGTTATAACATAAGTACATTATAATACTTTGTCGCGTGCACTCAGCAATCATTTGCACTGGCACGGGAAGCCCGCGTGCATAAACTCGTGCGCTGCGCGCACTTGTTCATGCACTTGGAGCTTCACGTAACAGTGCGTATAAATTACTGAGTGCACTCTACATCGTGCTATAACCTACACTTATGTTGCTTCTCGCGTGCGAGAGTGCACGCTGGTGGATTCTGCAGTAGAGGCCTGCATCACGGCCCGCGGCCGGGCCTGGCTCAATAGCCAACGGGCCGGGCCGGGCCGCGGGCCGAAAGCTGACGGGCCGGGCCGGGCCACGGGCCTGACTACGCGGACAAATAATTTCTGATACGTCTCCAGTTGACGAAATTGAGCCTAAAAATCAAAAAATTCTCTATGTTTTGCTGGGGGCTGCCGCCCCCAGACCCCTGCGACTCTGTGGGTTAATATTCCTTGTTATTATTTTTCAGCAAAGCTAATGCATGTACACACGAGTACATTATGCTGCATCTACTGGTGTGACGTTCCCACTTCCACCTTTTGTTTTAATTTTTCTGAGATGCGTCTCCAGTTGACCAAATTCAGTCTAAAAATTGAAAAAATCTCCAATTTTATCTCTATGGGCTGCCGCCCCCAGACCCGTACGGCCTGCAACTTGGTTGCTTAGTGGTCTTGTGTTTCTAATGCTAAAGTGTTAAAATTGCTAAAAAGTGCATTTTAACCCATTACAAAGAAATGGTAAGGTCATTCCCCCACATTTTTTCTGGGTACGCCATTGGTACGAGTAACACTATTTGAAAATGCAATATGAGGAGTCTACGGACAACTGACCTTTTTTCCTGCCAACGGGCCGGGCCGGGCCGACAGACGACTCTGAACGGGCCGGGCCGACAGACGACTCTGAACGGGCCGGGCCGGGCCTGAAAATGGTCCTAACGGGCCGGGCCGGGCCGGGCCGACGACGGAAGGCAACGGGCCGGGCCGGGCCACGGGCCGAAAAAATAGGCCCGTGCAGGCCTCTATTCTGCAGTTCTGAAGGATGCGTCATGCATGTATATACACGCTAGTTCCAGTGATATATATATATATATATATATATATATATATATATATATATATATATATATATATATATATATATATATATATATATATATATATATATATATATATATATATATATATATATATATATACATAATATATATATATATACATGAATGACGCATTGATGGCAAGTCAACTTTTTCAGATTTTTTAGCTTTTCTCCTGCTTCAATTATGCCTCGCCGAGATTCGTACCGCGAGGCGCGGAAGCGCTGGCGAGATAGCAGTTACAGCTCCTCATCTAGCGATTCCGGCAGCCAGTCGAACCGCAGTCAAAGCTCGCAATCGGCGGCTCCGGCTGATTCTCCCGCGGTGCGCCGCGCTAAGGACCCTGTCGAGCGATAAAAAACGCCAGCAAAGGCAGCTCGAGCGAAGTCTAGATCAAATTCATCGTGCGCGTCACGACAGAGGGCATCGCCTGGTCACAAGACAGCATCGACCCGGAACAACCAAGACCAGGATGCTGCATCACCAGGTCATGGGTCAGACAGACGGGAGCAGAGGGCCACCTCACCCACCACATATCTCTCGTCTGCGGACGAACAAGAGAGGCAAGCAAACCAATCGGACAGCGAGGGGTCTAATGGAGCCAGCGACGATGGTCTGATGGAGCAAGTTATACTCAAACTGGCGGACGACACCCCACGCCTAGAACAGCTACCACAGGTTTCAGCACTAGAGCTCGTGTGCCCGTCACTGGATACCGGTGCGGCGCGACCCAACTTGTCGGTTCCCGAACCGGGCCGCCAACGGTGGCAACAGGCGACCGAAACGATCGTGGAGCATAGCGATGGCATATTCAGCCGCATTGCGCTACTGCCGGAATTTCAAAGGGTCTTCGCGCCCCCGGAGTTGCATGAGGTGCATCTGCGGCTGCTGAACAAGTCCAAACGGGAATTTGAGAATAGATTCAGGTCTTGGCAACAGGACATAAATCAGGATGCAATCCCGATTTGCGCCTACTTCAGAAAAGCAGTAGACAAGACCGCCCGCATTAAAGAACTCAAAGCAGCGGGAAAAGAGATCCCCCCAGAACTCAAAGTGCTGACCTTGACACACTCCAGTTCGTCGAGCATATGGATACAGCAATCGCCATTCTGGGGGGACTCACTCGCCGTCTGGAATACAACAGAGAACAAACGGCTGTGGCAGCTATTGCGCATTCTCTACAACCCGATTTTCGGACGGCGTTCAAGTGGCGCACTCAGTCTGACTTCCTCGGGCCGGAATATAAACGCATTGCGGAGTAAGAGCAACGTAGACGGGAGGAAGCCCGCAACCGTCCGGGACCCATCTATCAGCGTCAGGTAATTGCAGAGAATATACATACAGCATTGATACCAAATCTCTGCGTAGCAAAACCAAAGTTACCACAGTGCATAATTATTATATGTTTGCTGACTGTGCTTGGAGGAAAGCGGCTGGACCAGAAGACCAGAACAACCCAAACAGGCACGACCCCAGCAACGCGGCAATCGGATGTCATACAGAACCCCGGCCGCCACTCGTGGGTACACGAAGCCCCAGTCATCGGGACGATATAACGGATCCTGAGGTCGCGGCCGCCACAACTGAAACCCAAAACATTACCGTAAGTGAAATTTTGCTAAACCCAGACCCCAAATGCACAGCATTAGATGGCGAAACCAGCCAGAACAAGATCCTATGTGTTGGTCAGCTTAGGCATGCAGTTAGATTGAAACATTTTCTGTCACGCTGGAAGCAGTTCACAGACGACCGACTAACTCTGACCATTGTCTGCTGTTATAAAATAAAGTTTGGGAGCACACCCGTTCAAACCTGAAGTCCTACTCCTCCATCAATCTCGCCGACAGATAGTTCAACGATTGAGCAAGAATTGGCAAAATTAACGGATATAGGAGCTGTGCAGCAAATTGAGTCAGGCATATTTTATTTCAAACATATTCCTTGTACCTAAAAAACAGGCGACAAAAGACCTGTAATTAATTTAAAAAGCCTCAATAAATTTTTTAAATACAGAAAATTTAAAATGGAAGGGCCATCAACCCTGGCAGGACTCATTAGACCCGGATATTGGCTTACTTCTATAGAGCTAAAAGATGCCTATTTTCATATCCCTATAGCCAAACAACATCAACCCTATTTAGCTTTCTGGGTCGGTAAAACACTGTATCAGTTCACAGCACTCCCATTTGGTTTAGCCAGCAGCCCTCTTATTTTTACTAAACTTTTTAAAACATCCATGTCGGTACTTCGTTCTAACGGTATCCGGTTAGTCATCTATATCGATGGCATAATTATAGTGGCAAATAGCTCAAAAGAATGCCACCAAGACACTCATAAGACACTCAACTTATTAACATACTTGGGTTTTCGAGTGAACTTAGGAAAATCAGAGTTAAACCCCAAACAAGTCATTAATTATTTGGGTCTAACGTGGAATTCGATAAACATGACGGTCGAGGTAGCTACAACTCGTGTCTCTAAACTAGTAACAAAAATTCAGCATATATTGGGTAGTTCAGAAAATACCGTAAAATTACGAGACTTACGTTCACTTCTGAGAACATTTTCTTGCACGCTATTTGCATTCTCTAATGCACCTCTATATTACAGAGCAACGCAACGCCTCATCAACTTGTCTCTGCCGCAACGTCGCAGTTCGTACTACAATGCGTCAGTCATCATACCCACGCGAGTCAGAACGGAGCTGCAAGAATGGCTCTCAATTCTACGACGACAACTTCGGAAATCCCTACTACCGGGTAAGCCCAAAATAACTTTATATTGTGATGTGTCAACGAGCGGCTGGGGAGCCTGTGTAGGAGATGTAGGCGTCGGAGACAACTGTCTAATCTCGAAATGGAGTTACATATAACGCTAAGGGGCTTTTGGAAATCAGTCGGGCGCTGCAAAATACAACAATCTCAAGAAGGATTACAAATAGATCTGTATTCCTAGTGACAGATAGCACCGTCGCGTACTCTTATATGCACCGACGAGTAGGAGCACGTAGCTTGCTTCTCTGTGAGCTCGCGTTGGAAGCATGGGCCCACATCCTTGAGTTAGGCATTAGTCCAGTATTCATGCGTACATCATCTAACGAAAACGTAGACGCAGACAGGTTGTCTAGAGGGAACACTCCATCTATTAGCGATCACATGAGACGCCGCATATTCACCGAACTAGGAACACCTGAAACAGATTTATTTACAACAGCCTCCAATAAGGTGGTAGACCGTTATGTAGGATGGGATATGAGTGCAATGTTGAGTTCGTAGATGGGCTGGCAGTACACTGGGATAAATATGAAATAGCTTATGCCTTCCCACCCTTCTCGTTAATATCAGCGGTTTTGTCAAAACTCAACCGATTGAATGTGTCATTAATCCTTGTAGTGCCTAAGTGGCCGTCACAGGCGTGGTTTCCTACGCAAACCGAGTGTATTTCATCCCCTATTTTAGAATTCAAAGCCAACAAGCACATTCATCAAGGGTCGGCATCGGGTCCAAGAATACAGATATCCCGGCGCAGGACAATGATGGCAGTGATGGTTACACCCAAAAACTGCGCGGACAGGGGATCGACGACAACCTCATAGCCTTTCTAGCCACAGCACGCCGTCCCAGCACCCGAAAACGTTACCATGCTGTTTGGCGCCAGTGGGTCATGTGGGCACAAGCAAATCAAGTAAGTTTAACAAGCCCCCCAATTAAGTCTGTTCTGACCTTTTTACATACGCAGTTCAATTCAGGTTTAGCAGCTCGTACTATAGCAGTTCACATAGCCTCACTATCACTGCACCTGGCTACTATTGACTCGATACCTGTAGGATAGCATCCATTAGTACAGGACTTTAGAAAAGCTATGTTTAATGCAAAACCCCGTTACCCAAGATATATCCTTCCTGGTCAGCTGATACTCTACTCAATTGGCTGACGGGTTTGGGTCTAACAGTCGAGTTATCACTACAAAATCTTACTATAAAAACTGTTGCGTTGGTTGCATCAGCACTAGCAGGCCGCTGCCAAACCCTCAGGTCTCTACATGTAGACCGCTTGCATTTTTTGGACACAGGTTCAAAAATTATATTCCGTTTCCCTACGTTACAGAAAGGTTCAAGACCTACGGCGTTGAAAACTAAAGCCGAAATACACATATTCAGAGATAACCCAGAAATAGACCCATATACACACATAAAAGCTTATCTTGAAACAACGTCGAAACTAAGAGGTCATAACACAGTTGTTTCTTACGCACAAAAAGCCACACAGACCAGCATCAATCGCTACGATAGCCAGATGGCTTTCAACGGCTATATCCCAGGCGTCGGCCTCTGTAGACCAACCACAAGGCCCCACAAATGCACATCCTATTCGGAGTGTGTCTGCATCACACGCCTACTACAGAGGAGTTTCGGTCGCAGATTTAATCAGCTCCGTCTGTTGGTCCTCCTATAATACCTTTGCCGTCTTTTACAGGGTCCCCTCAGCCACAGAGCGATTGCAGCACGCCATTTTTGCACGCGCGGTGGAACCTGACGAAGCGTTGTGTGAAACGGTACACTGAAACACTCTACGGCTAAATCGCATGACTGACACCGACACGGTGCTGCGGCCCAAGGCCCGCCATGTGGTCTAAGAAACTGATCTTAGGGTAGCTGCGTAGCAGGAGAGTAGTAGAGTAGGGCCTAATTTGCATATCCACCAGTAGTGTACAGAGTGTTTGAGTGTAGATGACTTACTCGGACAACACCACTGAATCGGCAGACCAGGGCCCAATTTTCCGAAAAAAAAGTCTCCGTTTAAGTTCTCCGTTTCTAATTTCTCAGTTTAGAAGTTCTCCGTTTAATACACGGAGGACATTTAAGGTGGTAGTAACGATTTCGACGATTTCTTACATTAGAAATTAGAGAAATCTTTTTTTCGAAGCGAATAGTAAACTAGTCTAAAAGTAACCATAATTTTATGAAACTAGATCAAAATATACACAAATAATATTTTATTCAGTTCAAAATGTACAAGATAAGACTAGCTACCACGTTGGCTTACTGTTTAGTAAGCCAATTTAGTAGCTAGCCTCAAACTAAGAATTTTGACAAATAAAAAAAAACCAACATCACAATTTTAGTCTAGTTTACAAAAATTATTGCGGTTTTGCTGTGAGTTTCAAAATTGCGACAAAAATGTGCTTCAAAGTTATATCGTCGAAATCGTTACTACCACCTTAAACGGAAAGCCTTGAACGGAGAACATTTAAACGGAGAACTTAAACGCAGGGTTTCTAAAAACGGAGAACTTTTTGTTCGAAAAATTGGGCCCAGCGCTCTGGCTCTACGATTCGAGAAACTAGGCAAAAGGGCTGAGCATTGTCACTAATCGTTCAGTACTGCTATACTGCACAATTCGGCAGTTCCACTCGGTTGTGAAGTGTGCACTGTGACTTTAAACTACGAATTTACGAAAGCAAAATATAATTTTATTCCACTGCACAACAGTACATGATATATAAGCAATAAAAGTTAACATTACCAAATCATAGGAGGCATATCATTTCGATTTCTAGCATATACTTATATACACACAATGCATGGTATGTTATAGGGACAACACAAGCGGCAATATGTGCACATAAATCAACCATCACAAAACAGCGAATCTATAACACCAAAAATATGGGCCGATAAATACTTCCATAAAAGTCAGAACAAAAGTCACGGCCTTCCAGTGCTGTCGATTATCTGAAAGTTATATATTGTACTTTTGCCGGCTGGACGGACATACGGCTGTAAGTATGAATCGACCCTAAATAGCAGTTCTCAGTTTTACGCAAACCCTTTAACTGACGGACGTAATATGTATGTACTAAAGAACATTGTAGATTGGTACAGAGTAATATTATTGGTATTGACTCGAAGCATGTTTGATTAAAACTCAAATTTGATTTTTGATTACACTACATTATAACTAGACTGAAAATTTGCTATTAGAAACACTCTTCTCTAAAAAAAATTGCTGTCGAGTTGGGCGAGTTGGGCCAAGAGATAATTTAAATGACAAACTTAACAACTAACGACCGCAAAAAACTAACGACCGCAAACTGCATTCACAGTCGTTTAACTGAAATTTTCTGCAAACAAGAACCTAACGCATTAGACTTTAGGTTGACAAAACTCTGCCATAACCACAATATTAAACAGACAAATTTTAGGGTGAATTTCACAAAAGTGGTTTTAGTGAACTATGGTTCTACGTACGTTTTTAAATAATTTGCACATAATTTCATTACGAAATATCGTTCGATTCGTTACGAAATTCGTTAGAATTTCTAAAACCATGGTTTTAGCGCAATTGAAATTTGAAACCTGCAGCACAGCAGGTGTCTGTTTTGCTGAATTTCAGCTGAGCTAAAACCATGGTTTAATCTACGAAATTCGCAACGAATCAGGCGATAAACATATAAAAACGTATATACGTAAAACCATGGTGTAGTAAAACCACATTGGCGAAATGCACCCTTAGGGTCGACTCATACTTAGTAATGTGTCTCTTCAGTTGGTAAAGTTATGTGAATATACGGTTTTTATTAGAGCAAATTTGGCGGCTGAGACAACCCGCTGTGTGAATCGACCCGCAACGCGGAATTAGTATGCAAAAATATACATAAAAAAATCGCACAGCGATTCAAAATATGAGTATATAATAAATTCGGAATTAACAAACATTGAGTTGAAACAAAACTTACCAGGTTTGAAAAAAATTGTAAGTAATCTGATCTACTTTTATTCAAGACTTACTGAATACTGATATAACGAAAAAGTTAAAATTAAATTGAAAATAAGAAACTGATCTGACCACCGCAAATTGCTGAAGCAGCTAAAAATAACAAAAAACAAATATGCAATCTAAAATTTCATACCAAAAAGCAATGTTATGTAGCAGTAAAAAATATAGAACAAAA
This sequence comes from Trissonchulus sp. WLG1_4, assembly GCA_030248245.1. Classification (NCBI taxonomy): domain Eukaryota; kingdom Metazoa; phylum Nematoda; class Enoplea; order Enoplida; family Ironidae; genus Trissonchulus; species Trissonchulus sp. WLG1_4. Next base: position 6,458 of record JASANF010018944.1, on the reverse strand, counting down.
TGTTATATTTTACAATACCGCCATTGGCAAAAGCCTTCTAAACTGCAAAAACACCACATTTAAATCTAAAAAATATTTTCGAAAAAAATTATATTTCCTAGATTCGAATCAAATAATCTCCCGACGTTCTCGACAGTATGTACAAGGATAATACTTAGCAGAAAAACACCTACTCGGCTTAAATAATCCTCGTGAACAATTAAGCAGAAAAACACCTACTCGGCTTAAATAATCCTCGGGAACAATTATTGCAAACTATACTCACACAAACCCACCAGTCAATCCCTACAGGATTGGCAAATGGGTACCAACACTTATACGCTTAGGCAATTTGCTCAAGGGTCGACTCATACTTACAGCCGTATGTTCGCTCAGCCGGCAAAATTATAAAACCATCACACTACCAGCTGGTTCTATACAATATTATAATTACGGTAACGTGATTTTTTCTTAATTTGTCGAATGTACGGACATAATTTAATGCAAGTTGTCAGTTCGTATGAATCGACCCTAAAGCCCGGTTCATACTTGTCCTTAAGAACATAGGGACAGAGACAAGGACAATTTTTGGTCAACTATTCCACAACATTCATACAAGTTTTTCGTCTAATTTTTCGCGTAGGAACTGGACATGAACCAAACTTCTTTCATGCAAAAAATTAGCCCATTTGGTGACGTAGTTTTCTTGAAACTGCTTAAGGACAAAATGATAGGGACAAGCATAAGGACAAGTATGAATCGACCCTTATAGAACGTGTCCCTTCACAAGTCAAATCATACATACTGTAATGGGAGAGAGTCATTTCGCGAAAATTGCTAAAATTTACCAAGTTTAGGGTACTTTGGTCTACTGGGGCCTGGGAGGGTCCCAAAAATTTGGCCGTAGAGCCCCCAAAAATGTTCAACCAGTTAATACCTGTATGGGTAAAAGCCGCACCGCTAAAAGACCATACATAATATGAATTTATCGATAATAGCTTATAACAGTTAACCCAATAATAATAAAGTTGTGTAGTCCCGATTATTCTAGAGTACAATTATAGCATAAAAAAGTAAGCCAAAGCCAGCAACAATATTCATGGATCATAATTAATAAGTTATTATATTATATAATTTAATGAATCATAATTGATAAAGTAGTTTTGGTGAGTCAAAGAATCGTGCACTTGGATCGTTTGCTTGGTTTCACCGGCTGGACTGGGGGACGCTCGGCGGCACGAAACCGTCTGAAAATAACTGAACTTTATTAAATGCTTCAATAGTTTGGCACTTGAAATATATGCAAAAATAGAAAAACAACTAATGGCAGAAATATACGCAAAAATAGAAACTAAGACAACTAATGGCCATAAGAAATGGTATATTATTATACTACCATAATCGCAGTGCAGCTCTTAAGGTCCATTTCTATCGTATTTTTACCAATATGATGGCCATACTTTTCAAAAATCGCTCATTTTCCACAAAAAACACGATTAATATTTCGTCGGCTTGGAAAAGGGGTGGTCAAAATTATCCAAATGGTAGCAGTATACAATATTAATATGTGAAAGCAAAAATGTCGGTACAAAACGCCCCAGATTAGACCCTGTTAAAGTCTCGCACCGTATGCTTCTGACAAGTTCGTGAAAGGCCTGGTCGACATTCAGCCTGAGTTTGGCGGAACACTCGATGTAGGGCACTCGCAGCTGGTGCGCCACGTCCCCGCCCTCCGCCGTGCTTATCTGAAACAAACAAACAACAATCTAATGTGTTTTTTTATGAAAAACAGCACTTTTTCAAAAAGGCAGTCTCTTTTTACTGAGACTTTGCATTATATCAGTTTCTAGGGAAATTGCCATTTTTTACAGAAAACTTGTTGAAGTTAAAACATTGCAGAATACATTATCGGTAACTGCAAAACCAGTTTTAAGGCCCCTTTAACCCTAATCTTAACAGTGACCTTAGCTATCACATTAGCTTTTCTTTTGTCGTTATCTGAGAATACGACTTTACCCTCACTTTACCATAGCCTAACGTTCCCCATGAGTACTTTTGAGAACACGGCCCCTGGTGACTACTCTGTGGACTGACCAGCCTCTGTTGTTCCAGATCCACTTTATTGGCAACCAACATCATGGGAAAATCGTCTCGATCTTTCACTCGCAAAATCTGCCGATGCAGTCGCACCACTTCTTCCATACTGAAATTAAGTTTCAATATAAGTATAATATAAAGGTAATTTAAGAACAGTTTAGTTTTAGTATCTTCAAGGTTCAAGGAACTCCTTAATATTGAACAATTACCTACACTATGAAAAGGATGACAATGTTCGAAATAAAAATCACAATAATTGTCATCAAACAGCTACTCGTTTTCAGGAACAACCAAATAGCGTGCCGCTAACATTTCTGGTAATATATCGTCATGTCAGATAAGATGGGCCTCATAGTGATATATTAAGAGTAAAGGGACAGCACAACCTGGCTTTTTCATGAAAACTCCCATAATATATATCCACAAATAATATAATGAAAAATCCCATATCTAACCACAAATAATATAATGAAAAATCCCATAATATCTATCCATAACTATCAAACACACAAGGTCGGTTTGTCTACTGAAATAATTATAACGGAAATTTTTGTAATGTCATTAATTCTACAGTAATTTATCAGTCTTTTTTAGACCATATTTAACGTTTAAACCAAGCAAAATTATGAGTTTAAGAGGTTCATTCCATTCTAGGATTGGGCGCTGTCGCGCCAACCCTGACTAACAAAAAAGTGAAGGGGCAATCAAATTCGTGAGAAAGTAGACGCCCTTGACCTCTCTCTCCCCACGTATATACATCTCTACCATACTTGAGACTATTTATTGACTATAATTATGTCTCTGGTTCTCTACCTGCTCATGTCTGTGACGGAGAATGTGAGCATGAACCCCTCGCCCGAGCGCATATACTGCTCCCGCATGGCACTGAATTCCTCCTGACCGGCTGTGTCCAGCACTACAAGAAAAAATTAAAATAATGGAACTCTGAGGGTGGATTTCACAAAGGTGGTTTTACTAAACCATGGTTTTACGTACGTTTTTATATGATTTGCACGTAATTTCATTACGAAATATTGCCTGATTCGCTACGAATTTCCTAGATTTTCTAAAACCATGGTTTTAGGTCAGTTGAAATTTCATCAAAACAGAGACCTGCTGTGCTGCAGGTCTGAAATTTCAACTGAGCTAAAACCATGGTTTTAGAAAATCTAGGAAATTCGTAACGAATCAGGCTATATTTCGTAATGAAATTACGTGCAAATCATATAAAAACGTACGTAAAACCATGGTTTAGTAAAACCACCTTTGTGAAATCCACCCTGAAGGTTGGAGGATCGAATCCTAGCTACTCCGTTATCCGTATTGCATACATTGCTCCTGTCAACCAACCCAATATTTACATAGGATTATTAAATAGTACAAGACTGAGAACAACTGAAGACAATAAACTAATGTAAAAAAATAATCCGCTGTATAGATTACAATATCAAATTAATGTTATTTCATATACCTTCAAGTTTGGCAATTTCTCCATCAATAATGCACTGTTTTGTGTAGGAATCTTCAATTGTGGGATCATAATCGGTTACAAAATATTGCTGAAACAGTATATAATAATATATCCACACTCACGCATAAAAATAAATGATCCACTCATTATACATCCGGGATCAGCACACAGTGGCGTACCCAGATATAAATTTCGCTGGGGGGGGGGGGGGGGAATTCGCGGGAGGGAAATGACTTTTCGATTTGCTGTAATGAGTTAAAATAATACAATTTTTAGCAATTTTAAGTAACACGTATGTATACTGAAACTAGCATAACAAACGCAAGATAACTAAGTTGGAGATATTTTTCATTTTTAAGTCGAATTTGGTCAACTAGAGGCGTATCAGAAAATTATTATACCATGAAAATTAAACTAAAGATGGGAGAGCCACATCAGGATCAGACAGTGTATTACACACGTAAATGCAGCATAATTTACTCGTGTAGACATGCATAGGTTTTGATGAAAGATACTGACAAGAAACAGCAAGCCACAGAGTTGCAGGGGGGCCCCAAGTCCTATATCCGGCACTTTTCTAAATATGGTATTATGCCCCTGCGGGAATACCACTGATATGGTATTATGGCCCTGCGGGAATGAAGCAGCTTTCGAAGCTTGTTCATTCCCGCAGGGCCTGTATACCACATCCGGCACTGTTCGGAAATACTACCGCATTTTTAGAAAAGTGCCAGAAAGTGCCGGATATAGGACTTGGGCCTGCAGGGGTGTGAGGGGGGTAGCCCCTAAGGAAAATTTTGAGAATATTCATTATTTTGAGGCCAAATTTGGTCAGCTGGGGACCACACCGGATATTTTTTTGACCGGGCAATAAAAATCAAAGGGAGCTCCTTGTGTCAAATTCACTGAGAAAAAATTTCGGAAGGATTCGCTTCTGGGTACGCCGTTGTCGGCACACATGTGACGCATTCTAAAATTTAGAAAATTGGAGCTTATTCTACAGTTTGAGGAACGTGTTCCTGATCGACCAAAAAAACCTTAGATTTTGTAAACAAGCAAAAAAGAATAGGAAAAGCCATTTTCACTCCCCCTGCACTCTGCAACATAGGAGGTTAGCGCTCTGCATCCGCAATAAACTAATTACCTCCTAGCTTGTCGAAAGTACGGGAAAAGCCAGCTGCGAACACAAAACCTGATTGAGTTCCACTCGGTGGAAACACAGTGATCAGAAAAGTATCCACGCCCGTGACACATCAGTGCTTTCTGCACCCTACGTAAACAAAACATAAACATAACTGTGTAATATATATACATAATATGACAAGTATATACCTGAATAAACTGAATAGTGAGAGCGCTCTTTCCCACGCCCCCGCCCCCGATCACCACAATCTTGTAGGTGTCCCGTCCAGGGTCACCACTGCGTCCGCCCATCAACGTGAAAGATAACAGAGGGGAATCAGCGGGCTCGGCTCAGCAGCAACAACGCATTCGCAGAGCACAGCAGTGGAAAAGCTTGGGCTGAAATGAGACAATTCTGTATGGACTTGGGGGGGGGTGGTTAGTGTTGGGATCTTTTTCGAGACGTACCCGAACCCGAACCCGAACCATTCGTACCCGAACCACCCGAACCCGAACCCGAACCATTCGTACCCGAACCACCCGAACCCGAACCATTCGTACCCGAACCACCCGAACCCGAACTTTGGCCAAATGAAGTGGTTGACATTACACACTTACTATATTTGACTATAGAATGTTTGAAAAAAGTGTGGAACAATTAAGGGGGGGGGCTGCCCAGGTCAAAAATCAAAGTTCTCCGATTTTGCTTATTTTCACACATGTTACTCCCCCAAGGCACTTCTACCTCAGATAAGAACAATTAAGCTTGAAGGTGCACTTTTGGTTCAGTGCGTTTGTCAGTGTATTTACATAGGCCAAAGTACGCCAAAAAGCCGAAAAAAAGCCCTTATTTTAACAGTTCTAGCACAACCCCCTTTAAGCCAATCAGGCTGAAACTTGGCATAGTAGTAGCCCACATGTATACGCAAAATCGTATGATCCGGATTTTTGATATGTATTTTCATAACCAAAATCGAGGGCGAAATGTAAAAAAATGGCCGTTTTTTGGACCCGCCAAATTTGAGTGATTTTACATTTGACGTCATTGCTCAGGCCATGGGCAAAAATTTAAAAAAATGGATCATAGAGGTTGAGATATGACGTTAGGCTATCGAATCATGTAAAAATCAACTTCGTCAGTGTTAACAAAAATTTCGAGTAAAGGGGCGCTTTGCAACCACAAAAAACTTTTTTTTGCGCCTATGATTTACACGTAAAATTGAATTTTTGGGAGCCCCTAGTGAAAAATTGGCAAAAGCATTGGTTCCAGTTTGTTACATCTGCGATGCGCCTTCCCTGGGGCTACATTGTGTGCAAATTTGAAGCGAATCGGAGAACCTAAAATTTTCACTTTTTCAGGTAGCCCCCCCCTTAAGTCTACAACCGTCAGTTAATATTACAAGAAAAACTTTTAATAACGTTCAATACTGCAAAAATTCGACTAAGTTTCAAGCTTTATCAATTCCCATTTAGCTTTCCCGCTTTGTTTCAATGTTAAGAAAAGCGCGTTTAGTTTTTGGAAAAATAGTTGAAATTTGCCCGAAAAATTTTCCCTAAATAAATAGCTTAGATCGTTAGATCGTTTACTGAAGCCTGACAGCACACACACGAAAGCTGACATCCTTCGTCATGAAGCTCCAGTGACCCACCAGTGAAACATGACTACAGAGCAACTGACGCGCTACATGCTCGCCCGGTTACTTCTTATACACCGCTAGTCTGTTTCACTGAAGCCTGACACCACATACACGAAAGCTGACATCCTTCGTCATGAAGCTCCAGTGACCCA
>JASANF010018940.1:0-15333 GCA_030248245.1 Trissonchulus sp. WLG1_4 | reverse complement strand
CAAAAGCGTTGACTGGCAAAAGTTCACTGGTGTGACCCCAACAAAAGTTGAAAATAATGAATAACGTGTAACACAATTGACAATTTTACCTATTGAAGTATCAAATAAACTTGATAAGATGCGCAATACTGCACCGGGAATTGATAAAGTTCGTTATAGACACTTCAAAAAGTTTCGACTACTGTTGCGGAAATCCTCACTGGAATCTACGAAATCTGTCGAAAAAATGAAGGCCATACCTAAATCTTTTAAAACGTGCAATACTATCTTGCTGCACAAGAAGGGTGACTTGACGGAACCTAGCAACTGGCGACCAATTGCGATGATGCTCACAATTTACAAGTTATACACCAGTATCCTTGCTGATAGAATTTACCAATGGGCTAAACAGGAAAACGTGTTCTCCAGTTTTCAAAAGGTTTTGTCCACAAATCTGAAGGCTGTTATGAACATGCCTTCGTGCTAAAGACCATTGTAGAAGATGCACGCTACAAAAACAAAGACCTCTGTGTCGCATGGCTCGACATCGCCAATGCCTTTCGGTTCAGTAGCCCACAATCTATTCACTGGTGTCCTCCAGCAAGCTGGAATGACTCAAAATATGATTGATCATAATTAAAAACCTATATGATGGTGTCAAAATGCAAGTAACAACAGCAAACGGGACATCTAGACTTGGCCAGTTTTATCAGGTGTGAAACAAGGCTGTCCGTTAAGTCCTACGCTATTTAAACTAGCAATCGAACCAATTCTCCGGGCTGCGGATAATTTAAAAGACTCATTTGGGTACAAAATAAATGATTTCTGTTGCTCAATTTTAGCATATGCTGATGATATAGTTTTGATCGCCAAAAGTCGCGAGGCAATGGAAAAAATACTGTCAGAGGTAGAAAAGCAAGTCGAATGGTGCAATATGCAACTAAAGCCAGCGAAATGTGCATCCATGCTTATGCATCAAGGCCACGTTGACAGCAAACAAGTTTTTTGTCTGAAGTCTGGAGAAATGACATCTCTGAAAGATGGTGAATGGTACAAATATCTAGGAACGCCGTTGGGATCTCGATGCGATCAAACACCGGTAAAATTACTACAAGACCTGCAAGAACAATGGACCAAAATTATACAGAGCCAGCTCGCTCCATGGCAAAAAGTTGACACGCTTGTCTGTTTTATTCTACCAAAACTTCAGTTTTTGATTCGGGGTTGCCGAATGTTTAAAACGCAACTTACAAAGTTTGATAATGATGTTAGAAAAAGCCTCAAAAAAGCCCTGAAGTTACCAAATCAGGCTGCGTCTAGTTATATCTATGCAGACAGAAATATTTGCGGACTGGGCATCACACCGATTGCAGATGAATATGATATAATGACCATTGTACATGCTTTTAAAATTTTAACCTCGCCCGATGAATCAATAAGAAACTTGGCGTGGAAACAGTTGATAAGTGTAACATCTAACTACCTGCGAAAAACAGCTACAATAACTGACTGCATACGGTTTCTAAACGGCGACTTTCGAGAATTCCCACTTAGAACGTCTCTTTTTGGATGGACGTCAGAAAAAGTCTGCGATGGTTGACCAAAAAACTGGAAATCTCTTTCGTTTTAGAAAATGAATACATATCTATCAAATGCAATCCTCATGGGCAGCTAGTAACAAACGACAATCGTCATATCTTAATTAAATAAATTAGGCAATCGCTAAGATCGTATTACAGCAACAAATTAGCAGTTCCCCAATCAAGGAAAAGTCGCACAATGTGCAGCAGAAAACAAGAGTAAAGCTCTCGGCCATTTTCATGCTATCGGAGCGTAAACTAGTTTTGCTGCCTATATATTCATACACCGGGATAGGATTAACGTTCTGCCAACCAACGCAGCCTTTAAGCAGTGGACTGGAAAGGGAATCCGAGATGTAGAATTTGTGGATATTCGCAGGAGACCCTCCCCCATTCTGAACCACAGCATGAAGCACTCGGCCCTGTATCAGCTGCGTCATGATAGCATTGTGCATCAGCTGCAACGTGCTATACCGGCTAAAATGGGAATGAAGCAGGTGGTATCAGAAACCAAAAGGGAACATCATTGCGACAGCGTCCAGACATAACGATTATCGGCTATGCTAAAAAACAAGCGTATTTAGTCGACGTTAGAGTTTCTTTTGAAAACGGGGCTCACTCGCTAAGTACATCTCGCATAAAAAAAGAGCAGAAATTCGATCAATTAGCTGATGACATGAGATTTGTTTTTGGTCTAAAAAGCGTGAAGGTATTTGGATTTTGTCGGCTCTCTTGGAACATGGCACAGGGGCAATAACTATACTCTTTCCAGCCTTGGAGTATCTAAAAGATATGCTAATTTGATGAGGAAACTGCTATGCTCAGATACTATTCACTGGAGGCAGCCAAATATGGCGAGAACATGTTGAATCCACACTACCCAAATAAAGCTTTATGAATCTTAAAGCTGTTATAAAAATTGAATTATCTAGTAATCTGTGACCTATTTTGAACGCTTCATTTTTTATGCTACTCTACTCTCTATGCTGATACATATTGTGTTGTCTTAGCTGTGCAATAATAAAAATGTAGTAGTAGTAGTAGTAGTAGTAGTAGTAGTATAGTCAGCCACTTTGCGACAAAGACCAGATATAACAATAATCGACTACACTAAAAAACAAACTTATTAATCAATGTGAGAGTATCGTTTGAAAACGGGGCACATGCACTTTCAACATCTCGAGTCAAAAGAGGGAAATATCAACAACTAGCTGAAATATAGAATGGCTTGGGACTAAAAAGTTCAAAGTCTTTGGCTTTATTCTCTGGCTCTTTGGGAACTGGCACAGAGGCAACGACTACACCCTCTCCAGCCTATGTGTCATCAAAAAGATACGCCAAACTTTCAAAAATTTCTCTGTATCAAACACAATTCACTGGATAGCCAAATCTGGCGAGAACATGTTGAATCAGTATTGCCATGTTGATGTTACTTTGAAGCAACGTCGGCCAAGAAAAAGAGTTTTGTAAACAATTACAACGTAAATGTGTTTTTTAAAATCTATACTCACTACTCTGCTGGTATACATGTATATTAACGTTGCCATATCAAAATTTTGTAGTAGAGTAGTAGTAGTAGTAGTAGTAGTTTAGTAGTGTCGTAGTAGTAGTAGTAGTAGTAGTAGTAGTAGTAGTAGTAGTAGTAGTAGTAGTAGTAGTAGGGGTTTTGCGTTTTCGTCAATTTGGTTCAGCGCGACCAAACGGAGCAAAATCGTAGTTACAAAAAGTGGTGCGCCCAGGTTTTCGAAGGGTGTGTGGGGGGGTTGCACGTCCGCCAAAATTTTTTATTATAGCAGTTTGCGTTGCATAGCTCTAGGGGCGGCAGCCCCAATTATGCAATGCAATTGCAATCACCACGACGAATTAATGCAATTCCGTTGAACTTAGCCAGCATAAAGTTATTATTGTAAGCGTGTGGGCGAATGCTGCTGATGAGATTTTATGTAAAAAACATTTATAAAATGGAAGTGAATTCAGGCAACTCATTGTTACGGAAGCAACTGCTTAAACGCCTATTATCACACCTGTCTAATTATCTTTTTGGCAGGGGCGGTTCCAGGATTTCGAAAAGGGGAAGGGTGCAGCTTGCGAAATTTTTTTAGTCCTTCCTATGGTTTCGCATTGTTACGATATCGTTGAATGCGGGCGTTAATAGTTACATCAAAACTATACACATTTGAGCACTAAGCAGTCACTTTAGTCTCTTCTTGCTCAGGGATGGGATTTGGACTACAAACCTTCGATTAGTCTTTAAGACCTAAAGGTAAGCAACAGAAGCTACAGAGTTGGCGCGTGAACAGCTAAGTCCATCATGAACACTGCTTCTCCTCACATGCACATCCATGAAAAGTCATCGCAATACATAAAGCAGGGATTGGGACCCCAAACCTGGGAGTTTTTGTTTTTGCGAAAAATTGTTGCACTGCGGCAGGACTTTTCGACATCTAGCTGCTGCACCCCCCCTTCCGCACAAAAAAGGGGGGTGCACTGCACACCCCCTGCACCCTCCCCCTACTTACCCCCTAACTCAGAATTTTTTTTTTTGGTTTTTTACGCTGCATTTCTCTTTGTCAGTTATATTATCATATTTTGGTTGGTTTTTTTTTTTTGTTGGGGTGGGTTGTTGGTTGTTTGTTGTGATATATATATATATATATGTATATATGTACCCTTCTTTTATATATATATTATATATATATATATATTATATATATATATATATATATATATATATATATATAATTTTTTAGTTTGTTGTATGTAAATGACTTTTATATATAGTTATATATGGCTTTTTTACTTTAGGAGGACAAAAAGTCTGCTCAGCCAAAAGTGAGTATTTATATACATTATTTTATATTATTTTTGTTTCTTACAAATCTAATTATTTTGTTGACGATATGTACCGAAGCGCTGAATATATTCCATGTTACGATATTTGGTTCTACTTTGGTTTTAATAATGATAAACTTTTTAATATTTAAAGGTATAATCTTTTTTCTTCGTGCAAAACCAAATAGTCGAAATCTTATTCGCTAACTTCGGCTTCAACTTTGAATTTAGATATGAAAATTCAATATATATTTTTTTTTGACAATGTATTTGTCAGCTTCATTAAAATACTGTGGGTGCCTCACAGCTGGAAAACAGACAGAAACAGCTGATGGAAATATGGAATAATTTATTTCGGCTGGGGGTGGAGGCTGAAGCCCCCCACGCAGGTTTGAGTTTAAGGCTTAAGCTAAAAGAGTAATCGAGGTTAGCTGTTGCCCTTTGACAACTTTAATGTTATTAATTTAATGCATATAATCAATCTAATTCTATGAGTTGTCGCTAAGAAGCAGGTGCGGTTCTAGGGGGGAGGGTGCAGGGGGTGTGCAGTGCACCCCCCTTTTTGTCGGAAGGGGGGGTGCAGCAGCTAGATGTCGAAAAGTGCCTGCCGCAGTGCAACAATTTTTCGCAAAAACCAAAAACTCGCCAGCTTCTGGGGGCTGTCGCCCCCAGATCCCTGCTTTATGTATTGCAATGACTTTTCATGGATGTGCATGTGAGGAGAAGCAGTGTTCATGATGGACTTAGCTGTTCACGCGCCAACTCTGTAGACTTCTGTTGCTTTACCTTTAGGTCTTAAAGACTAATTCGAAGGTTTGTAGTCCAAATCCCATCCATTGAGCAAGAAGAGACTAAAGTGACTGCTTAGTGCTCAAATGTGTATAGTTTTGATGTAACTATTAACGCCACGCCATTCAAACGAATATCGTAACAATGCGAAACCATAGGAAGGACTAAAAAAATTTCGAAGCTGCACCCTTCCCCTTTTCGAAATCCTGGAACCGCCCCTGCCAAAAAGATAATTAGACAGGTGTGATAATAGCGTTTAAGCAGTTGCTTCCGTAACAATGAGTTGCCTGAATTCACTTCCATTTTATAAATGTTTTTTACATAAAATCTCATCAGCAGCATTCGCCCACACGCTTACAATAATAACTTTATGCTGGCTAAGTTCAACGGAATTGCATTAATTCGTCGTGGTGATTGCAATTGCATTGCATAATTGGGGCTGCCGCCCCTAGAGCTATGCAACGCAAACTGCTATAATAAAAAATTTTGGCGGACGTGCAACCCCCCACACACCTTCGAAAACCTGGGCGCACCACTTTTTGTAACTACGATTTTGCTCCGTTTGGTCGCGCTGAACCAAATTGACTGAAAACGCAAAACCACTACTACTACTACTACTACTACTACTACTACTACTACTACTACTACTACTACTACTACTACTACTACTACTACTACTACTACTACTACTACTACTACTACTACTCTACTACAAAATTTTAATATGGCAACGCTAATATACATGTATACCAGCAGAGTAGTGTAGTATAAGATTTTAAACAGAACTACATTTACGTTGTAATTGTTTACAAAAACTCTTTTCTTGGCCGACGTTGCTTCAAAGTAACATCAACGTGGCAATACTGATTCAACATGTTCTCGCCAGATTTGGCTACTCCAGTGAATTGTGTTTGAACAGAGAAGTTTTCGCATAAGTTTGGCGTATCTTTTTGAGACACATAGGCTGGAGAGGGTGTAGTTGTTGCCTCTGTGCCAAGTTCCCAAAGAGCCAAGAATAAAGCCAAAGACTTTGACACTTTTTAGTCCCAAGCCAATTCTCATATCTTCAGCTAGTTGTTGATATTTTTCCTCCTTTTGCACTCGAGATGTTGAAAGTGCATGTGCCCCGTTTTCAAACGATACTCTCACATCGATTAAATAAGCTTGTTTTTTAGTGTAGTCGATTATTGTTATATCTGGTCTTTGTCGCAAAGTGGTACTACTACTACTACTACTACTACTACTACTACTACTACATTTTTATTATTGCACAGCTAACACACAATATGTATCAGCATAAGAGTAGAGTAGCATAAAATGAAGCGTTCAAAATAGGTCACAGATTACTAGATAATTCAATTTCTAAACAGCTTTAAGATTCATAAAGCTTTAGTTGGGTAGTGTGGATTCAACATGTTCTCGCCATATTTGGCTGCTCCAGTGAATAGTATCTGAGCATAGCAGTTTCCTCATCAAATTAGCATATCTTTTAGATACTCCAAGGCTGGAAAGAGTATAGTTATTGCCCCTGTGCCATGTTCCAAGAGAGCCGACAATAAATCCAAATACCTTCACGCTTTTTAGACCTAAACCAACTCTCATGTCATCAGCTAATTGTTCGTATTTCTGCTCTTTTTTTATGCGAGATGTACTTAGCGAGTGAGCCCCGTTTTCAAAAGAAACTCTAACGTCGACTAAATACGCTTGTTTTTTAGTATAGTCGATAATCGTTATGTCTGGACGCTGTCGCAATGATGTTCCCTTTGGTTTCTGATCCACCTGCTTCATTCCCATTTTAGCCGGTATAGCACGTTGCAGCTGATGCACAATGCTATCATGACGCAGCTGATACAGGGCCGAGTGCTTCATGCAGTGGTTCAGAATGTGGGGGAGGGTCTCCTGTGAATATCCACAAATTCTACATCTCGGATCTCCCTTTCCAGTCCACTGCTTAAAGGCTGCGTTGGTTGGCAGAACGTTAAGCCTAGCCCGGTGTATGAATTTATAGGCAGCAAAACTAGTGTACGCTCCGTTGGCATGAAAATGGCCGTGAGCTTGACTCTTGTTTTCTGCTGCACATTGTGCGACTTTTCCTTGATTGGGGAACGCTGCTAATTTGTTGCTGTAATACGATCGTAGCGATTGCCTAATGTATTTAATTAAGAAATGACGATTGTCGTTTGTTACTAGCTGCCCATGAGGATTGCATTTGATAGCTATGTATTCATTTTCTAAAACGAAAGAGATTTCCAGTTTTTTGGTCAACCATCGCAGACTTTTTCTGACGTCCATCCAAAAAGTAGACGTTCTAAGTGGGAATTCTCGAAAGTCGCCGTTTAGAAACCGTATGCAGTCAGTTATTGTAGCTGTTTTTCGCAGGTAGTTAGATGTTACACTTATCAACTGTTTCCACGCCAAGTTTCTTATTGATTCATCGGGCGAGGTTAAAATTTTAAAAGCATGTACAATGGTCATTATATCATATTCATCTGCAATCGGTGTGATGCCCAGTCCGCAAATATTTCTGTCTGCATAGATATAACTAGACGCAGCCTGATTTGGTAACTTCAGGGCTTTTTTGAGGCTTTTTCTAACATCATTATCAAACTTTGTAAGTTGCGTTTTAAACATTCGGCAACCCCGAATCAAAAACTGAAGTTTTGGTAGAATAAAACGGACAAGCGTGTCAACTTTTTGCCATGGAGCGAGCTGGCTCTGTATAATTTTGGTCCATTGTTCTTGCAGGTCTTGTAGTAATTTTACCGGTGTTTGATCGCATCGAGATCCCAACGGCGTTCCTAGATATTTGTACCATTCACCATCTTTCAGAGATGTCATTTCTCCAGACTTCAGACAAAAAACTTGTTTGCTGTCAACGTGGCCTTGATGCATAAGCATGGATGCACATTTCGCTGGCTTTAGTTGCATATTGCACCATTCGACTTGCTTTTCTACCTCTGACAGTATTTTTTCCATTGCCTCGCGACTTTTGGCGATCAAAACTATATCATCAGCATATGCTAAAATTGAGCAACAGAAATCATTTATTTTGTACCCAAATGAGTCTTTTAAATTATCCGCAGCCCGGAGAATTGGTTCGATTGCTAGTTTAAATAGCGTCGGACTTAACGGACAGCCTTGTTTCACACCTGATAAAACTGGCCAAGTCTCAGATGTCCCGTTTGCTGTTGTTACTTGCATTTTGGCACCATCATATAGGTTTTTAATTAGATCAATCATATTTTGAGTCATTCCAGCTTGCTGGAGGACACCAGTGAATAGATTGTGGGCTACTGAACCAAAGGCATTGGCGATGTCGAGCCATGCGACACAGAGGTCTTTGTTTTTGTAGCGTGCATCTTCTACAATGGTCTTTAGCACGAAGGCATGTTCATAACAGCCTTCAGATTTGTCGAAACCTTTTTGAAAACTGGAAAACACGTTTTCCTGTTTAGCCCATTCGTAAATTCTATCAGCAAGGATACTGGTGTATAACTTGTAAATTGTGAGCATCATCGCAATTGGTCGCCAGTTGCTAGGTTCCGTCAAGTCACCCTTCTTGTGCAGCAAGATAGTATTGCACGTTTTCCAAGATTTAGGTATGGCCTTTATTTGTCGACAGATTTCGTAGATTCCACTGAGTATTTCGCAAGAGTAGTCTAACTTTTTGAAGTGTCTATAACGAACTTTATCAATTCCCGGTGCAGTATTGCGCATCTTATCAAGTTTATTTGATACTTCAATAGGTAAAATTGGCATTGTGTACACGTTGTCATTATTTTCAACTTTTGTTGGGGTCACACCAGTGAACTTTTGCCAGTCAACGCTTTTGCTATCCATTGACTCCGCCATGACCTTACTCATAATATTTTTATCGATGGGACATCTAGGACTTTTTTCGCCGTTTAAGAGTTGCAATGCCTTTTTGGCGTCACGATTGTATAACTTTTGCACGGATGAAGCGTTGGCTGTATTAATGTGTTTTTGTTGGACCTTAACTTTGTTGATATTGTTTTGATTGTTTTGTTGCTTTCTTAATTGCAATCGATCATGTTGTTGCTTTCTCGTGTCGCGTTCTTTGGCAGTCGCAAAATTCTCAACATCCTTGCAGAAACTTTGAGACAGCTGATCAAGCTCTTCTACCGTTGGGTTCTGTTTCAAAGTGGCTATCCATGTCATATATTTTTGTTTGAATATATTACGTGACATAGACATGCTGACTTTACTTGTACTGTTGTTTTCTACTGCATGATTAGCAAACGTTGGCTCAAGTTCTGGTGTTGGCGGATTTTCGTTTTTAGGAGCGCATTCTGTGGTAGAGTAAGTATGAAACGTTCCTTCACATAGGTTTTGGTCAGCTTGAAAGATTTCAGTAGATAAATTCCAGTAACTACTTTTACACATGGTTGTCCAGCGTTTGAAATTTGCTCGCCATGCAGTGCACATATTGGCGTCTACCTTCATAACAGGTTTTTTCTGACACAAAAACTGTGCAAAAAGGCAGCAGTATACACCACAGTTATAGCTATCTACTTGCTGTGGCGCACAGCACTCGATAAAAGAATAGTCAGACAATTTATGCAGGTTGAAATGTTTTACACCATAAGCTTTTAATTGATTGCTTGCCTCACGTGCTGTACCAGAATGCTGTTTTGACGGGTAGCTATCATAATGACTAAATGTTTGTTTCGCATTATTGATTACCAATAGCGACCAGTGATTATTGTTATGATTCAGTGGGAAAAGAACCACAGCACTCAGAAAATGAGCCGGCTCTATCTGCGATATATAGTCCTTGAAGCCACGGGTATACGACATCAGTTCGTCATTGACTAGAGGTGACAGTAAATTGTAATAAGGATATGTTTCTGTTTGTGCTGTTTGGCTATTAGCTAAAGTAATTACAGCATTCAGATACATACTGATTGGACTATCTGTTAACCACCCATTGTTTTCAATGCAGCTAACATCTGATTTCGATAGTGTGATGCCTCTATAGTTCAATTGTGCTGTCTCTTCTGCGATATGATCAGTTACTGTAACGATGGTGACATTATGTTCCAAATTTTCAACAAGCATCCCGTCTCTTTTGTCATCTTTTTCCTTGGATTTTGGCGGAGAAATAAAATTTTGTCTCCCTGCGCCTTGGACTTGACGATTATGAGACCGATAGTGATCATTTGCCAGTCTCAATTTTTCAAACTGTTGATTACAGTCACTACATTGAAAAATAAATCTAACCGTCAGACTTTTACAGCATGACAAACTGAGGTGAGTCTTCAAATTATTATGATTGTTCCGTTGTTGGCCACACTCGGGGCACTTGTAATTTTTTGTGAGGGGCACCGTTAATGTAACGTCATAAAATTCAGAATCCTTTCCTTTAGAAATGGTATTATCACAGGGCACAGATGGCACAGGGCACTCTACTACTACTACTACTACTACTACTACTACTACTACTACTACTACTACTACTACTACTACTACTACTACTACTACTACTACTACTACTACATTTTTATTATTGCACTGCTAACGCAAATGCATCAGCAAAAGGAGTAGAGTAGCATAAACGTTCAAAATAAGCTGTACATTCGATTTTAATTCAGGTTCCGCTAAAAGTTTCATTAAGCTTCAAATTGGTAATGTAGATTCAACGTGTTCCCGCCATACTTGGCTGCTCCAATGGATAGTATCTGAGCAGAGTAGTTTTCTCATCAGGTTGGCATATCTTTTGGAAACCCCAAGACTAGAAAGAGTATAATTATTGCCCCTGTGCCATTTTCCAAGAGAGCCGACAATAAATCCGAAGACTTTGACACTTTTTAGACCTAAACCGACTCTCATGTCATCAGCTAATTGTTCGTATTTCTTCTCTTTTTGCACACGAGATGTTGTTAGTGAGTGAGCACCGTTTTCAAAAGAAACTCTAACGTCCACTTGATATGCTTGCTTTCTTGTATAGTCGATAACTGTTATGTCTGGACGCTGTCGCATCGATGTTCCTTTGGGTTTCTGGTCGACCTGCTTTATTCCCGTTTTAGCCGGAATTGCACGTTGCAGCTGATGTACAATGCTATCATGACGCAGCTGATATAAGGCCGAGTGCTTCATGCAGTGGTTTAGAACGTGAGGGAGGGTCTCTTGAGAAAATCCACAAATTCTACATCTCGGATCTCCCTTTCCAGTCCACTGTTTGAAGGCGGCGTTTGTTGGAAGAACATTTAATCTAGCGCGGTGAATAAATTTATAAGCAGCAAAACTAGTGTACGCACCTGTAGTGTGGAAGTGACCGTGAGCCTGGCTCTTATTTTCTCCTGCACATTGTGCTACTTTTCCTTGATTCGGGAAGGCTGCTAATTTACTGCTGTAGTACAGTCGTAGCGATTGTCTAAGATGTTTAATTAACAGATGGCGGTTGTCACTGGTTACTAACGTTGCTTCCGAATTGCAGCGGACGGCTATTTCTTCATTTTCCAAAACAAAACAGATACTCACTACTACTACTACTACTACTACTTTTTTATTATTGCACGGCTAACGCAAGTGCATCAGCAAAAGGAGTAGAGTAGCATAAACGTTCAAAATAAGCTGTACATTCGATTTTAATTCAGGTTCCGCTTAAAGTTTCATTAAGCTTCAAATTGGTAATGTAGATTCAACGTGTTCCCGCCATACTTGGCTGCTCCAATGGATAGTATCTGAGCAGAGTAGTTTTCTCATCAGGTTGGCATATCTTTTGGATACACCAAGACTAGAAAGAGTACAATTATTGCCCCTGTGCCATGTTCCAAGAGAGCCGACAATAAATCCGAAGACTTTGACACTTTTTAGACCTAAACCGACTCTCATGTCATCAGCTAATTGTTCGTATTTCTTCTCTTTTTGCACACGAGATGTTGTTAGTGAGTGAGCACCGTTTTCAAAAGAAACTCTAACGTCCACTTGATATGCTTGCTTTCTTGTATAGTCGATAACTGTTATGTCTGGACGCTGTCGCATCGATGTTCCTTTGGGTTTCTGGTCGACCTGCTTTATTCCAGTTTTAGCCGGAATTGCACGTTGCAGCTGATGTACAATGCTATCATGACGCAGCTGATATAAGGCCGAGTGCTTCATGCAGTGGTTTAGAACGTGAGGGAGGGTCTCTTGAGAAAATCCACAAATTCTACATCTCGGATCTCCCTTTCCAGTCCACTGTTTGAAGGCGGCGTTTGTTGGAAGAACATTTAATCTAGCGCGGTGAATAAATTTATAAGCAGCAAAACTAGTGTACGCACCTGTAGTGTGGAAGTGACCGTGAGCCTGGCTCTTATTTTCTCCTGCACGTTGTGCTACTTTTCCTTGATTCGGGAAGGCTGCTAATTTACTGCTGTAGTACAGTCGTAGCGATTGCCTTTAATTAACAGATGGCGGTTGTCACTGGTTACTAACGTTGCTTCCGAATTGCAGCGGACGGCTATTTCTTCAATTTCCAAAACAAAACAGATACTCAGTTTTTTCGATAACCAACGAAGACTTTTTCTAACGTCCATCCAAAAAGTAGACGTTTTGAGTGGGAGTTCTCGAAAATTATCGTTCAGAAATTGTATGCAGTTAGTTGTTGTGGCTGTTTTGCGCAAGTAACTTGATGTCACAGTATAAAGCTGTTTCCATGCTAAGTTTCTTATTGATTCGTCTGGTGAGGTTAAAATTTTAAACTACTACTACTACTACTACTACTACTACTGCTACTACTACTACTACTACTACTACTACTACTTTATTAACGTCAGATGCATGAGCCGAGGTGCAAAACCATGACTCCTCGATTTGCTTAAGTACACCTGTCAATTTGTTTGAAAACGGTAATAAAATCTGCTATCTATAGTCACGTTCTAAGTCACACGTTATGTGTATATATATATATATATATATATATATATATATATATATACACACACGCTGACAGTAGTATATATATATATATTCATTTTTTGACTTTTTTGATTTTACATTGCCAGTAGTTCGTAAAAAAAGGAACTGTCACATTGTTCGTGTATATACGTGCGTATTTGCAAAAATACAAACTTACATACATATATACGCAAATACAAACTTACGTACGTATAGCGCTCTGTATTTACATAGTGATAAGGTGATTAAAACATGCACTGCAGTCTGCACTGCTTTTGTATTTATAAGCACCTTTTTTCAATTTTACTTTATATTATACGTACTGCAGACTTGTTTTGGCCGGTTTTCATTACAGTGAAACTTTTTACTATTATTTTGTAATAGAAAGCTATATTTTACACAGGAACCAACCTTTAACAGCTGTCTGTTTGAAGTTGTAAAAGTTTGTCAGTTGGTCTTTTGGAAATTGAAATTGGTTAAAATTACACAACCAAATTTAGATATCTAGATTTCTTTGTGGCTAATATGTTTGAGTAAAATTGGAAAAGCATGTCTACGTATGTATATATACGTATACAGGGGCGTAGCCAGGGGAGGCGGGAATGGGGGGAATTCTCCCCCCCCCCCCCGAAATTTTTTCCGACTGAAATTTTACACAAGGGTCCCCCCTTTGGTTTTTATGGTCCGGCCGGAAAAATTTCCATTTCCGATACGTCTCCAATTGACCAAATTTGGCCTAAAAATCCAAAATTTTTTTCTGGGGGCTACCGCCCACAGACCCCTGCAACTTTGTGGCTCAGTGGTTCCTGATTTCGGTGTTCCATTAAAGCGTGTGCCTGTGTATACGTGTGCATTGTACACTATTAATTTGCTTAATCACTGTTTAATATGTCCTTTTAGCTGTTTTATCGTAGCAAAAACGATATTTTTAGTGAATTTGCGGCTCGTAATGTCGAAAATCTGCTTCAAGTTTTCAAATTTGCTAGCTTCTAGACCCTTGTCGGTGTAGCAGTTTTACAGTTTTAGGTGTTTGTGAGATCCAATTTTACTTTGGATGCCGCTCTGGTCCAAAAATTGGCGTTGTTTTTGAACAAAAGATGCTAATATGTGTCGTTTTTTGCGTTAAAATTGCAATTAAGTGCATTTTAGCACATTTCAAAAAATCGCCAGTAGGCCACAACGGGTTGCCGACCGGTAAGGGACCCTCTATTCTAGGCAGATGACCCTCTATTCTAGGCAGAAGACCCTCTATTCTAGGTAAAGGACCCTCTATTCTAAGCAGAGGACCCTCTATTCTAGGCAGAGGACCTCTGTTCTAGGTAGAGGACCCTCTTCTTTGAGCAGAAAACCCTGCGAAGGCAAAAAACCTAGTGTTATAGGCAGAAAATCATCCATTCTCGGTAAAAGACACTTTAGTCTAGGCGGAAGACCCTCTATTCTAGGCAGAGGACCCTCTATTCTAGGCGGAGGACCCTCTATTCAAGGCGGAGGACCCTCTATTCTAGGCGGAAGACCCTCTATTCTAGGCGGAGGACCCTCTATTCTAGGCGGAGGATCCTCTATTCTAGGCAGAGGACCCTCTATTCTAAGCAGAGGACCCTCCATTATAGGCAAAAGATTGTATATTTTTGGTAAAAAACCCGATATTTATGTTCAGAGACCCTAATTTTCCACATAAACCCCAAAATCTCAATTTCGAAAATTTCACCCTTTAGTACCCTGAGGATCCTTTAGTACGGGGATCAACCTTGGATTCGTGTTCAACGGCTCAAATTACCCCTAAAAACACCAAAATCTCAATTACGAAAATTTGACCCCTGAGGGCCCCCTAGGGAGGGTACCCTGAGGGGGGTCATAGGGGGTCCAGGGAGGTCCTGGGTGAAAAATAACCCCAGATTCGTGTTCAGAGGCCAATACTACCTCTAGAGACTAGTTTTTGTCCAAACCCTAACAAAAATTTTTCAAGTTCACAAGGGTCCCCCCTTGGTGTTTTATTTGTACCAAAAATATTTTTTTGGGGTCACGTGACCCGGCCCCCCCTCGGGTCAGAGGGTCACCAAGGTGGGGGGCACAACTACTCATAGGGGGGGTCCCCCCACCAAAGTTTGGGACCAATCCCCCCAGTAACTTCAGAGAAAAACGAGTAACAAACTTTTGATCACAGGAAAAACAAAAAAAAACAGGAATATGAATACAATGGGTTGCACCCCTGCTTCGCTGGGGGTCGGCAACCCAAAAATCGAAAAGTCATTCC
>JASANF010018939.1:0-22872 GCA_030248245.1 Trissonchulus sp. WLG1_4 | reverse complement strand
AATATGGGATAGCGTTAGCCGTGGAGGTAGACGAGAAATGGGGCGCGGGGTGACTTTTTCAGGGCGAAGCGACCCCTCCCCCAACCAAGGGGGGGAATATGGGATAGCGTTAGCCGTGGAGGTGGACGAGAAGGGGGGCTCGGGGTGACTTTTTCATGGCGGAGCGACCCTCCCCCCCAAACCAAAGCGCTATTTCAGTCCTACCTGGGGGAATGTGGGATGGCGGAGACGTGTAGATGCCCCAGAAGGGGGGCGCGGGGTGACTTTTTCAGGGGGGAGCGACCCCCCCCCCGAGAATGTGGGATGGCGGAGCCGTGGAGGTGGAGGTGGGTCAGAAGGGGGGCCCGGGTGACTTTTTCACGGAGGAGCGATCCCCTCCCCCAACCAAGCGTGGGAATATGGGATAGCGTTAGCCGTGGATGTGGGCCAGAAGGGGGGCACGGTCTGACTTTTTCAGGGGGGAGCGACCCCCCCCGGGAATGTGGGATGGCGAAGCCGTGGAGGTGGGCCAGAAGGGGAAGCCGCTGGGTGACTTTTTCAGGGGCGAGCGACCCCCACACCCTACCAAGCCGCTATTTCAGTCCTACCTGGGGGAATATGGGACGACGTTAGCCGTGAAAGTGGGCCAATTTTTTCATGTGCATCACCAGTGATGAACGGCAAGTGTCCCTGTTGCTCGTCCAAAGATAGCCATTTTCTGTTTGACACCGTTCTTACTATTGTGGATGAAAACGACACGATACAACTTACTCACGTTTCAAAAGGAATGGAGCAACTGCTTCAGTGCTCTGCTCACGATTTTCACTCCAAAAAAAACATCGGCCAAGGAGTCAATGCTGCTAAGCATAGAGCGCCAGCGTCCATAAGCTGAATTCTGTGTGGAACTTGCTCGTGGTGTGCTCAAAGTGCACAGTTTTACGGTGGTGGAAATGTCTGTTTCCACGGAACCTCCACCAAAAAGACAACGCTCGAATTAAATCTTAACGTGATAACGGTCAACTGTTAGTAAATTGAACTTTAATGTAGTAATTTACTGCTTATTTTGTTGAAATGACATGAATGTCGCAAATAAAAAATAACTTAAGAATCAGGTGTTAAGAGTGAAATTATGAAAAAGTGCTGCTGTGGAGAAGCGGTTTAATTGCAGTCCTGGCCAAAATAGACAAACTGGACAATATATACTTTTTTAATGAAAAGTCAATGCTTATTATCGGCTCCACCACCAGTCTAAAAATTACTTTTTATTCATACTTTACAGTCATTACTTTTTACTCTACTTTAAAGTCCGTGTGATATTTGAGGGACGTGAATTTGAGTTCTTTTTACTCCGCAAATTCTCCGCGACAGATCACCTAGTAGTTAGTCATTTATGAAAATTAATCAAAAAAACTAAAATAACTTTTGCCATAAATATCGCAGAAACATAAAAATACTGTCCATCGTAGAACAAGACAATTTCTACCGCTTTCAATTAACAGGTCGTGCAAAAGCGATATACTACAAATGAGTTGAAACCATTGACGCGCGCTAAACGTCAAGTCACCGGGTCAAGTGACCCATCATTTGAAAGGTCTTACAATTTGCTAACAATTTATGCAAAACTTGTCTTAGTATCACTATGGTATCAAAAGTTATGAACTTTTTAAAACCTATGCGAAAAGGAACCCACAAAACAGATCACATCTTGTGTGATAATTGCGTTTATGCTAAGATTTTAAATTTTTTAGCCAACATTTTACAACTCAGTGCTAAGCAAACAGCATATAAAGTTGCCTTAAGGATACCGACAAACTAGTCTAAACTAGACCCACTAGACTTGTATTAATAATAATATTAATAATAACAGACATTTCAGATACAAAAGGGTTGCCTTTGCTTCGCAACTGGTCGGCAACCCAACAACAGGAATATGAATACAATGGGTTGCACCCCTGCTTCGCTGGGGGTCGGCAACCCAAAAATTATAAACACACATTTTTCAACATTTTTGGAAACAAACTTCGTAGTATAAAAAATTATATCTATCACCATTCGCATCTATTCTTGGTTTACTTAATCCTAGTATCGAGCCAACACTGATAAAGTCACTAACCGAACTTGCTGCGAAACACTGGGCGGTAGATCAGCATTCTGCAGTCCGGTGGTTTTGGTCATGATGTGAATCCAGATGCAGCTGGGCGCAAAGTTGCGCACAAAAGCAGCGTCGGAGTTGGACATGCTGCACTTCTCCTCGCCAGAATACAGCAAATGGTACAGATCCAGGGCGCCCGCAAAATCTTCCTACAACACAGACCGAAGGCAATCAGGAAAAGAAAACACCTGGCGAATCAATGGCCCCAAAGAAGCACCACATCTGTCTTTCGACTGATAAACGGGTGATTGGGGGGGGGGGGGGAATGCCGAGCGTCATTTCTCGTTTACCAAATTGTAATTGAAGACTCTTGGGCACGAAACCTTCTGACAGGAAACAAGCTACGCAGGAAGCACAAGAATGTGATTTGTGATTTATAAGAGAATAGTTAAACAACAGAAATAATGTTGAACATTTCTGACCGCTATCTCTTGATGGTTTGCCGGGAATTTCATCTTTCCTTTCCAGCTGCTCTCAAATACCAATTTGACTGCACCAAAACACATTAAACACGGCAATAAACACGATTTTTACTGATAAAATAAATGATATTCGAACCAACCTTTATTTTTGGTGGGCTGTTGCTCCTGGCGATTCCCCCAGACAAAAAGTGAAGCAGCATCCACATTAGCTCATTGCGTGTCTTTCGGTATGGAATTGAACTAAGCTAAAATATTGAAATTGAACTAGGTGCAATGATACTAATCAGTAATCACAGGCTAATTAAACGTGTATTCGACGAACTGAAATGTAAAGTCTACTTAGGCCACAAAGGATATTTATTATATTATGGTTCATGTTTGTAAAAAATAAGAGAACATTGGGACTTGGTAATAAAATTCACCTTCAACAGTACGCTTTATTCAGATGTAAGCTTTTTTCGGATGGAGAACACCATCAACAACTGTCCTTATAACCTACTATGAATGACGCATAAGCCGATTTTCTGAAAACAGCTGAAATAGTTTTTCTTAAAAGCTTGAAATCTGCTTAGGCCTAAGTAATGACCCTTCAACTGACACAGCTACACATTTACCCCAAATCTTCGTAAGTTCAAGTAGTTCAAACCAACTATAACTTACTCGTTTATGCAAGGATCGCACAAGACTGGGGAAGGAGACGTATTGATAGAGAATCAAGTAGATCATCTGCTGGGTGAGGTGGTGCCAGATTCGAGTGCGATAGACGCCCGCCTGGCCCCGCTCGCCCAGCTCCATAGCCTTCACCACCAGACCCACCCACGTGTCCTCCATCAGCACATCTTTCACGCCACCTTTGTCCTATTAGACCAAAAAACACACACACAATTCCATGGAAAAAAACGGCCACCACGTCTGTATTTTATTTGTCTTTATTTTATTTTTATTTTTTTTCACATAATGTACATTTTTACGTCAAAAAATAAAGACATAGTGACACTGTTCGCCAAGCCGAGCCAACCACTGTAATCAGGTCTTGTTGCACCAACCAAAATAGCTATATAAATATTTAATGCTCTTGACGTCATTATGGGCAAGTTTATCATTGACTCAATTTTTTAGCACTTTTTCGGAGGTCAGAGAAGGGGTGGGGGACTTTATACCCTTATGTGCATCTACAACTTTGACTGAAAAATTGAAGCAGTTAAAGTGATAGTTATATAAAACCAGGAGTCATTAGTTGTCCCCGATTTCGCAAAATTACAGCAACAGGTTGCACTGATACAACATGCACATAAATTTCAAACTGTCAAAAACACAAAACAGCTTACAAAAACTCCAAAATTAGTAAACTGACCGGCCTTATGCCAAACATGCAACTGAACATGTCTTTAATATCCGGCTGCATTAGGATTCGGTGTAACAAACGTGTCTGCGGCAGTACCAATTCCTGAAAGTATCACCCCTTGAATAGCCACGAAATAGTCAAATACGAACCAGGAACAAAGCTTAATTAAAA
Source organism: Trissonchulus sp. WLG1_4 (assembly GCA_030248245.1). Lineage (NCBI taxonomy): Eukaryota > Metazoa > Nematoda > Enoplea > Enoplida > Ironidae > Trissonchulus > Trissonchulus sp. WLG1_4. The sequence goes on along the minus strand of JASANF010018939.1, from coordinate 18,803 downwards.
TTCCATTAGACAAACTATACTTCACTTGATGTAGACCTCTAGCATAAAATGCCTACACACCTGATGTGCAGTTTAAAAACCGTTGAGCCTTTTTGAGAATGCTCTATAAACGCGTAACTTGACACTCGGAAATCCTAGTCACAGCACGCACTATACGCTTGAACTTTGGGCTAAAATTTTCATAGCCTTTTCAGAAGAGAACTATATATTTCTTTGAGCAGATCTTGGTCGATGTCTTTCTTGTTCTCAAAAACAGTAAGAGTTTGTGATAAAGTGATTCTCCCAATTTTCAGTCTTAAAAATGACAAAGCTGGCATTCCTACCGCTTAGATTGACAAGAAACTCAAAGGAGCAATACTCAAAAAGCAACTACTACAAATTTTGAGTTTGAGAGGCTCTTTGCAATGTTTTCTAAATATTTCAAAAAACCGACTGTAAATAATTACTTAAAAATATACAATATCAAAATCCTTCAGTCATTACAGTTTACAGAATATGCTAAACTTACTTTATCGTAAGGTAGAGAGCCTTTGAAATGAGCTCGCAAAGTGCTTGGATCCAGTTTAAAAGCTGTACTGGCTTGACTGAAGCTACAATGGCCGCCGATCGGGTATAAATAAGAACGTCCTAAAAACGAAAGAAGCCGCGAAAATTAGTGAAAAATTAGGCTCAACACCCGATAATAGATTTTTACTGTGCGATAAAACTTTGGGTTTCGAAAGAATATCGGACTGACTGAATGAGTTAAAATAAGTCAGCTCACAGCTCTTCTTGAAAAGTTCAGACCCTAACTGGCATTGGACTAAAGGTATTAAACATGTACGCTAGTCGCTAACATTAGTTTTTCTTCTGTCAAAATTCAGGATGTTAAAAGCTCCGCAAACTTGTTTGCTCTTGCTCCATTTGTTTGATCAGCAGGTTTTATAATAGCATTAAATCTAACTTTTAAACAGTTTAATAGGATTAAAGTTAACTCATTTGGTCCGGTAAAGGCATGAGCCTCTAGCTGTAACAAGCTGTTTGTCACTTTTTGATACAAAATAACCAGAAATTACAACGTCGAAATTAGATTAAACCATTTTAAACTGTTAGCGCACAATGCAAAAAATAAACCAACCAATCAGTGTGAGCATTTGAGCCAACGGCTTGAAAGATTCCACGATTTGCTGAAATACCTCCGCCATATGCTAAATAATGAATAAAAAATCCCACAATCTAATCTATGATCATCAAGTCAAACATTACAAAACAGCTTTAAATAGTCTTCTAACATAAACTACACAGTCGACCCAAAAAATGTTTTCCTTTGACAACAAAATCGTACGTTCAAGATCCACAATGAAGTGAAGAGTGAAAATATAAAATGCACGAACCCAATGCGGAAAATTTTTCTGTTCCGAGGCCGGCTTCATAATTTCATTGATCACAAAATAAGCCGGAGTGACATTCAATTGTCGATCGCACAAGGAATATACGACCTATAATAATTACATAACTCACACGTTAGGATAATTCTTAGTAATTAATTCTAGAGTAATAAATTTGCAATTTCTTAAAATTCTATTATGTACACTTTAGAATTTCCACGGAGGATGACTGAAAGCAGCAGAAGATTGACATCCAAGGTGGTAAGAAGTTGAGTCAAGTTAACAATTTAACAACTTTTTGTCTCGCTCGATCAAACATTTTTGACTTTCGAGCTAGAATTGACAAAATTTTCTGTCTCCTATTCAACTCAAATTAATGTTAATTTAAGCTATATACTATTGTGACTGTTTTTAAACTGTTATTTATCGAATTTTGCACAAAAGACGCAGCTATATATACGCATGAGCTGACTAAAGGTGGTACAAAACACATGATAGCATTCCACAAACATGATTTGCATTTAAACACAACAGCCAACCTTTTGAGTAGCTTCTAATAATTCCATATCTGCCGGGTGAATATTTTGTGGAATTGTTTGAGCATGTTCAAACAGAATTTTAAGAAGATCCCTGGCGCCCTGAAAATTAGTCGCTTCGTTAACAGTACTAAGTAACTAATGAATAAAGCTCGCTTTGAATAATAGTTCGCTAGTTCAGCAAAATTAAACTGATTAGAGTAGACTGGTTTTTTTTTCGCTGGCAAATTTTCGCAATTTTGCGAAAAGCTTTAAATTTTTTTCGCAAAATCATTTTTTTTCGCAGACTTACTTTTGTTTCTTAATGCAGTAGATTTTACATTTAAATGTTGATAAAACATTATTCAGTCTAGACAGGATGACTGACGCAATTTTTACTCTTTTTGGCCAAAAAGCAACGATTTTAACATTTTTATTCAAAGTTAAGGAGCCGTCCTGAGAATTTTGTGCAATTTTTTACAATTTTCACAATCGATGCTCAGCCGTAAAGAAATTTCAAACTCGGCCAATGACCAAGTTAGGCCTGAAAATGCTAACATTTTGAATCGTTTCTTAATATGTCAGCTCCGACCCCTATTATACTGTCTATTATTGCAAAATGCAGTCGGTGTGATGATACATGGAAGAAAATGTGTCCCATTTACAGTCACTAGAAACATCAAGTCACAAAGGTGCACGAGTCTGAGCCTAAGGGATCAAAAAAGTCGGAGAAATTTTCAATTTTTAGGCCAAATTTGGTCAGTTGGGGACGTATCGGAAATGTTTTCCGACTAAACCACAACAGTCAGCGCATGGACCTTACGAGTTCATCTCCACTGCGTCAAAATTATTTCGCAATTTTGCGAAAATGTTTGAAAATTTTTCGCAATCTTTAATTTTTTTCGCAATTGCGAACGTTTTTGCGCAAAAAAAACCCAGTGATTAGAGTATATACAACACAATATAGCCATGAGCCGTCCGTCACCATCACGCATAACGTTTGGGAGAAGTAAAATATATATAATAAATATAAATATGCCAGTATGCATAATATAATATTATATTTACATTAAACAAAACTAATCTAATCACTTCGCGAGCTAATAACCGGATATTTTTCAGCTTCAATTAAAATTTTGCTGCAGTCTATACTATCATTATCAAATTCAAAGTACACTTTATTAGCCCATACTTTATAGTCCAATGACATCAAATGATCATAGATGAATTTATAGCTTTTCAGCCAGAGACAACGCTTATCGATGGATAAGTCGGACAACAAAGCTTCGCAAACAACTCTAAAAAGTTAAAATTTATCATTCAATAGTAGCTGACTGAACAGACCTCAAGACAAAAATGCTTTTCACCGCTAATTAAAATAATATGAAATTGGGCAAATAAGCTTTTCTAATCCAGGCAAAAAAGGAAAACGAACTGTCCACAACAAGATAGAGTTAAATTGCTGACAGTCTCAACTTTTGCTGTTTGGCAAAGCAAAACTACTGAAACCATCTAAACTATGAAACAAGCTAATGCACCTGAAAAAAAACCAAAGCATCCGCGAATCCCCCAATCTAAAGCAAGCTAGAACTCGACGTGTAAGTGTGTATAGTGGTGAGGGGGGAAACCCCTATAGTACGTTGTACGTACCAGGGTTGGCAAGTCTCGGTTGCGCGACCGAGACCGAGACCAGGCAACCGAGACCACCCAAACGAGACCTACGAGACCGAGACCAGCCTTTTGGGGGACCTATTTTAAAACTTCCATTTTAAAAATGTTTGATACTTTGAAACGTGGAAAAATAGCGATTAAGTTTGAAAAAGTGACCATTAGGTTGTATGACATGCGAGAAACTTGACATAGTAACGACCAGATGCAAGAGAGTAATTGACAACCGAAGAGGATCATATTTCCGCTATTTTCTGACAACTTTTGGACATTTTTTTACAAGTTTCGCACACTTCTTAGCGTACCACAAGGCGGTTTGTAGTGCTGTAGTGCATATGTCTATAGATTGGCACTTTGGCAGGCGGACTCCGGTGTCAGCGTAGAATCGTCCGTGCTGGTGAAGTTCTGATAGTAACCTCATCACGATGACGAGTCATAAGAGTTTTTTCGCTGACACAGTTATGTGGGCTAAGGTTTGATGCCCGAACCACCCCAATACCACACAGGCTAGCACAAAATTTTTCGATTGTGACTAGGTCTCTTCAGATCCTTATTGAATTTAAATTGCCTTTCTTAGTAAAGTTGCAGAAGCCAGCAAATTTTTAATTACAAATCAACTACGAACTTAGCACTATTAGGGTAATGATGGTCAATATTTTAACTATTTCACATATGCGTGAAAGGTTCCACATACAATTACAACATCGCTAAGTCAGACAACCCATTCTAGCTCAAAGTCAAACGTTAGCTAGAAACTCTAGCTTAATAAAAATAGACGGTGTTATGATACAAAGTTTAAACCTGAATTGCGGGTGAACTGATATTCCCTTCCTGTAGCAGACAGTTTTCAACCTTTTCATGCTTGGAATTCTATGTTAAACTTTAATTTTGAAAAACAAAATTTGAAAAATTTTGAAAACTCAAGTGTCATTTGAAATACCGAGACCACCCAATGGCAGGTCTCGGGTTTACTACCGAGACCGAGACCCAGACCGAGACCAGCCTAGTCTCGGGTTTTTTACGAGACCGAGACTGCCAACCCTGGTACGTACACTGTAAACACCAACACAACTGTCAAATTGAACTAGTATCGTACGTACACACCTGACTGTTATGACCTTCAAAGGTAACTCATTGTTCATTTGCGTTGACGGGCTTTTACTTGTCAAGTTTTGACCAAGCCCTGAGGCTATTGTAATCCCTTCATTACTCGCTTAGATGGCGCCTAATGTTAGCATGTAAAATGGGTATAATAGGCGTGTTTCTAATTCACAATCACCACTTGTTTCCGCAATGGACCCATATATTCTCACAATTGCGGAAATATGTGCTTCCAAAGCAACCGCGCTGCCTGCATGAAGCAAAACCTTTTTCACTGGTTTTAAGCTTTAGAAGTATAGAGAACTGTAACGTAGTAACTTTCTTGAAAAATGCAAACGGCGTTGGCCTAAAGTGTTTTTGTGAAAAATTATATATGACAAGTCAAAAATTTGGAAAATTTTGTCACTTTGAAATTTTTTAACATGCAAAATTTTGATATTTCATTAAAAATGCTACAGGGCTCAGAACTGTATTTGGGATGCGCTTTCTACCTACATACTCAAAAAAAGCCTGTCTAAAGATACGGCCAGGAAGCATTATGGTTTTTCCCCACACCACTATATTTATTAATGATGTATATATTTAAGTACATCATAATATTCTCTACCTTAATGACACCAAGTTTCCTCCAATAAGCGCTTCCAGACACTCGGTCAGAAATTCCGCAGCTTCCCCAGCGAAATCCTGCGTCCTGATCAAATCTTGTACGGCTTTGTCACGGGCTTCCTAGCAATTAAATGTTGCAATATAATACTACACAATACATCATTTGAAATTAAATTTAGTATTTTATGACACATTTGAAGTTTCCATCCTGTTGTCTGTACCCACTGAAAGTTATACACATGTGTACAGTGGCGTACCCAGAAAAAAATTTCTGGGGGGGAATGACTTTTCGATTTTTTGTAATGGGTTAATGCACTTTTTAGCAATTTTAACACTCGTAAAACGCCTTACAAACGCAAAATTACTAAACCACAAGGCTGCAGGGGTCTGGGGCGGCAGCCCCCAGAAAAAAAATAGGGAAAATTTTCGATTTCTTGGCCAAATTCTGTCAATTGGAGGCGTATCAGAAAGTTTTTCCGGCCAGACTATAAAAACCAAAGGACACAAGGTTGCAGGGGTCAGGGGGCGCCAGCCCCTAGAAAAAAATTGGCGATTTTTCCAATTTTTAGACCGAATTTGGTCAACTGGAGACGTATCAGAAATTTTTCGGACAAAATTTAAAACAAAAGATGGGAGTGTCATATCAGACGGTGTATTCCACAAGTAAATGTAGCATAATATACTCGTGTAGACATGCACATGCAGCATAATGTAGTTGTGTATACAGGCATAGGCTTTGATGAAAGACAATAACGAGGAATGGTAAGCCACATAGTCGCAGGGGTCTGGGGGCGGTAGCCCCCAGAAAAAAATTTGGGGAAATTTTTGATTTGTAGGCCAAATTTAGTCCATTGGAGACGTATCAGAAAATTTTTCCGGCAGGACCATAAAAACCAAAGGGGGGACCCTTGTGTAAAAAATCAGTGGGGAAAAATTTCGGGGGGGGGGGGAATTCCCCCCATTCCCCCACCCTGGGTACGCCCTTGCATGTGTATACGATACATGGTGAATTTATGACCGTAGACGATAACCTAAGACTTGTTAGGCATACCATGGCGCTAACTAAATTATTTTGCCACTTTTCGTTTCCACTACATTGGCATTGTCGCTGTTAGTTTCTTGATGCGATCTAGGTCTATAATGAGCTATTCAAATGTTGCTAACCTGTGCGCCATGAAAACTACTAAAAAGTCGGACGACATCTTGTATGAGATCGCTCCGTCGTCGTGCGCTCGTTTCGCTGGAACTGGGAATACAGACGTCCGCAAAATGCAACTCCAGTGTATTAGGTTGCTAAAATATGTAGTTGACCTGACGACGGCAAAGTAAAAGTCTCTTTTGAGCGACTAAAAGTAGAATATCTATATACATATATGCGAGCATGATGAACACAGTGTTCGCATATCTGAGAATTCCGCTTAAACCACGTTTCTATGTACTTTGCGCTAGCAGATTTGAAAATACACCTGTCGCGCTTCAAAATAACGTAAATGCTTTTAATATAAATATGTATGTACATATAATTTTTTAATAGTCAGCATCTACAATGTTTGTCACACAACGCAAAGTTTTGACGAAAATCAAATGCTCTGTGCTGTTAGAAAAGAATGTATTTGCACTATTAATTAACTCTGCATATTTCCACAATTCAATACGCAACACCTATCAATATCAATCAAAGAATCAGCTGAACGCTCACCATATAGTGCTGCACAATATTATTCAAATCTTGTGCAAGCACTTCCGCGCTTACTGCGCCTGTTTGAACGGAGTTATCTTCTTCCATTACGCATTATATTATGCTTAAATGAACCGATCAAACAAACTACACTCCAGTAGTGTGGTCAAACTGAAAAATAAGGGGAAAAATTATTTTTGGCTGCAACGTGCTTCCCACCCCATCTTTTAATAAAAATATAGAACACCCATCGTCAGCCAAGCCCCCCACAGGAAAACCAGGGATCTGAATTTTCTGTAAATTTTTTCGGTTACAGACTTTTTAGATGTTTTTTACCCTTTCCATTAAGAGACATTTTACAGACTTTCAGAGGAATTTCAGACAAATTTCAGAGAAATTCAGGGGAAAGTCAGAGAGACTCTGAATTTTATCTGAAAAAAATGTCACTGACTTTTCAGATAAATTTCAGATACTTTTTACACGAATTTCAGAGAAAATTCACCTTTATAGATGTAAAAATCATGTGAATCATTATGTAAAAATTATGTGAAAATATGTGAATTATGTTCTGTAGAACACCATTTTCTAAAAAAGAACAGCAAAAAATAAAAAAGAACAACCGTAGAACAGCCAGCTGCAGCCGTGTAAAACACCAGAATCGCGTCTACAGTGCACCAAAATTGTGTCTAATTTCAAAAAATTTCTGGGGACAGCTATTATGTTCTAATGGTCTCTCTCTGGGAATCTTAAAAGAGCGACTAAATTGAACAGTGTATTCTTTTCTTCAGTTTGCAGTCCTGCGAATGTGTATAGGACTAGGGTACTTCATGGTATTTAGAAGCAGCATTTAATAGCATAAATGTATATGGGGATGGGATGTGGTACGGGGCTTGTCCCAGATTTTTTGAAGGGGGGACGCGTGGTTTGACGTTTAGGGGACTTTATTGAACCTACAAAAATACAAAATTTTCAGTGTGAAATTTTTAGCATAAACTTGTCGTTTTCCTCAATTTTCAAAGTACCGAGGTGCTCCTTCCTTTTCAAAACCCTGGCTAGTCCCTGATCTTGCCTTGCTTCTTCAACGTCACGGTCCCACGACCATAGACCCGCACGGTTCCGCTATGAGATCCGTCCGGACCGCCGCAGGAGCTCGAGGACCTTCTTCGGGTAGCAAAACATTTCCCCCAGGTTCACACCCGGGTCCCCAAAAATAGTGTTACGCAGGTGCTCGGTGGCTGGACACCCGCAAAGAGCGTGCCTAACACAGTCTTCCTCCTCGTTGCAATATATGCAAATAGGGCTCTCCTCCTTCCCGATCTGGTGGAGATACTGCCGGACCAGAGGAGATTTCCAAGTACGTAGCTGGGAGAGCCAGACCCCTTCCTGCCGTGTTAGCCCCAACGTGTCCGGTAGTTGGGGCCATTCACCATTGGTCACTTCGTAATGGAAGTCTCGTCTTCGATGTTTAATCCACCCTGATCTCACTGATCTAAGGATGTGTGACTTAGCCGAATCCAGGTCTATGGCGACGTTTGTTTGCTCCAGAGTACCCCCTTGCCTCGCCAGCTTGTCCGCCGTTTCGTTGCCAATTAGTCCGCAGTGGCCCGGTACCCACATGATATAAACTTGTCGGCCCCTGTCATACACCAGGTATTTCAGTTTTGCCCAGATTTCGTCTATGGCTTGGGTTGTGCCTCCAGTTGGACCCCCTTTCAGGTTCTGGACAACACTGCGCGAGTCTGTGAAGATGGCCACTTGGTTATGCTGCCAGTTTATGCTGTGTTCCGCCTCATTTAGAGCTTGCAAGCCGGTATTGATTGCTAAGATTTCAGTCCTAAAGCTGGAGCAGAATTTTCCTCCGGGCTTGCTTATTTGGATATCATTTTCGGCGCCTGGTCCTGATATTAGAATCCCTTGGCCGCCGTTTTCGCAACCTCCTGTTGCCGCTCCGTCCGTCCACATAGCTATATCGTACTGTGGCATCTTGGCTATAGATTCCAGGGTTGCTAGACGGCGAGAGTTGGCGTCCTCCCTGTCGTAGGGCGCCAGCAGCTCCGTTTGGCAGACTAGTTTTTGTTTGATGTTATGATACTCCCACGGTTCCAGTGATGGTGTATGGTAAAGGCTCTCTTTTGGTGTCTCAGTCAGACCAGCATTTTGCGCGACAGCTTTCCCCGCCAGCCTCCATGAGCCCAGCGACTTCAGGCGCGTCTTTGGTTCGTCGCGTGTTAGCTGCAGCACGTCCCTGATCTAAACACCGTAACAATTCTAACGTATATAGATCGTCAGAAGCTAATTTGTGGAGACTACAGACTCCGTTGAAAACTAGCTTTAGCAAGAGGTGGTTTTTAGGATTGCCTATCAGCCAAAATTTTGGAGACCCCCCGAAAATTTTTAAATACCGTAAATTTTGTATATACAATATTTCAACAAACGCCATTTACACCCAATTTTGCCATAATTCTTGAGACCCTCTCCAACTGCCTTCTCGATTCTGCCACCCATTCCCCAACCCACACTCATACATGGATAGGGCGTACCGGGGAGCGGGGTGGTGGTGAAGGGAATTCCTCCAACCTCTAAATTTTTTCCTGAGGGCTGCCGTCCCCAGACCCCTGCGACTCCGTGGCTTACTATTCCTTATTATAATGCATCAGCAAAGTATGTTTTTTGCGTAAAATACTGCGTATTTACGCAGTGGACCGTTAATTTACGCAGTCAAAAATAAAAATAATGCACGCAACCTTCATGTGCCCACCGAGCGGCACTAAATAACACTTAGCTTTTAGCTTAGCTTAGTTTAACAATGCGTCTCTAATTGACTGAATTTACCCTAAAAATAAAAAAATTCTCAAATTTTCGTACTGGGGGCTGCAGCCCCCAGCCCCTGCAACTTTATTGCCTTGTGTTCCTTACTAAATTGTCTTTCATGAAAGCGTAAGCAAGTGTGTATAGGTGCGTGCACCATCTATCAGCTTACTACGCTTTTATTAGTGTATGGATTTGGCTGTTTATCGTGTGGAAACGGGGATCATTTTTAAAAAATCTGAATGTTATTCCCCCAGCCTGTTAACCAAATTTGGCCTAAAAATTGAATAATCGTCATCCCCCCGAAATTTTATTCTGGGACCGCAATATTGTAGATGAATGGAAATTTTGGTTAAAAACATGAGTACACAGACGTTTAAAACTTTCAGTAAAAAAGAACAAGTCATCGTCAAAAAGAACACTCAAAAATTAAAAAGAAGAAGTTTTGAGCAGTGGTCGATTTGAAAAAAACCCTGATTATTTCTGAAACTCCTGTAAGAAATATCTGAAATTTATATATCTGAAAAGCCAGTGACATTTTTTTCAGATAAAATTCAGTCTCTGAATTCTGGGTGAAATTCTCTGTTTCCCCTGAATTTCTCTGAAATTTATCTGAACATCCTCTGAAAGTCTGTAAAAAGTTTGTGAATGGAAAGGGTAAAAAAACATCTGAAAAATCTGTAATAGAAAAAAATTTACAGATAATTCAGATTCACTGCTTTTCCTGTGCCCAATCCACAGCAAAACTTTTCCTAGAAAAAACCCAGAAAAATCCCAGAAAAAACCCAGAAAAATCCCAGAAAAAACCCAGAAACCGAAATTGTTTCTGGGTTTTTTCTGGGTTTTTTCCGGGTTCGGTTTCTAGGTTTTTTCTGGGATTTTTCTGGGTTTTTTATACTTTAGAAAAAACTCAGAAAAATAATTTTCTGGGTTTTTTCTTGGGTTTTTCTGGAATTCTTCCGGGCTTTTTCTCGGTTTTTTTCCGGGTATTTTCTGGATTTTTTCTGGGGTTTTTTTGATTATCGAGATCAGTTTCTGGGTTATTTCTGGGTATTTTCTACGTTTTTCTGGGTATTTTCTGGGTTTTTTTCTGGGTTTTTTCTAGGTTTTTTCTGGGTTTTTTCTAGGTTTTCTCTGGGTATTTTCTGGGTTTTTTCTTAGGTTGTTCTGGGTTTTTTCTGGGGTTTTTTCTGGGTATTTTCTACGTTTTTTCTGGGGTTTTTCTAAATATTTTCCGGGATTTTCTGGATGTTTTTCTCAGTTTTTTTACCATTTGTTCATATTTTTCTTTGGTTCATAAATAAGTTTTGGCTGAATATTTTGTATATATATAGGTTTTTTCTGGATATTTTGTAGGTTTTTTCTGGGTATTGTAGTTATTTTCCCGGGTTTCGTTTTCGTAAGGTTTCGTAAGAGGTGGGAGTATTGGCCATAACGGCAAAAAACAACGTTTTGCGGCCAAATAAACGGTTTCAATAAAGTCTACGCATGTTCTTAGCTCTGTTCAGTCAACTTCTGTGAGAACTGTGGGTGAGGTTAGCAAACAATTGTCGCCGAACAAAATATGTTTTTTCCCCGGAATATATATACATATAATGTATATATATATATATATATATATATATATATATATATATATATATATATATATATATATATATATATATATATATATATATATATAAGGTTTTTTCCTGCACAAACTTTGAACAGTCACTAGTAAACCATAACGTTGTTCACTATTTTTTGAGTTTTAGAAGCATATATAATGTAGAGGAAAGGTAAATCAGAAGCCCAAACGGCTTTGGCCAACAGTGTTTTTGTGAAAAAATATGACAAGTCAAAAATTATTTGGAAAATTTTGTTACAGTGGCGTATTTAGGGGGGGGGGGCGGGGTGGGCTGCCCCCCCCCCCCCCCCCTTAGCGCTTTGCCCCCCCCCCCCCCCTTAGAGGGTCGCAGCCCCCCCCTTTCCGAAACTTCAAAAGCTGACAAAAGTGTTTCTGATACCTCCACAATTGACAAATTCTACCTTCAAAATTTAAAAAATCTCCAAGTTTTTTCCATTCTGTTGATGTTTTTTCGGCTTAGATACCTTTTTTCTTTGTGCATGCCTATATATATGCCAGGTCTATTATTATATTCTGTGCTAATTGATTAATGTCTCACATGTTTGTATAGTTAGATAGGGTAAAAAATCAAAATTAAATACAAAGTATACTTTTTTTTGCTTTGCTGCATACATGTTTGTATTTTTTTGCATACATATTTTTTACAATTTTTTCACTTTTTGTTAATTTTAATTTTTGAAGCATTATTACACCAATCTGCAGTGACGTAGCCACAAAAAATTTCGGGCAGGGGGGATTGTTTTAAACCGTTAAAAATGCATTTAATTGCTATTTTAACGCTAAAAACGACACATATTAGCAATTTTCGGCCAATTTATAGTTTCTGTATAATAAAATTAGCCACAGTCGACCATTTGGAACTTTGAATAATGATCTGCTAACGGCAAGTGTATCCGCGTCTCGTGTGTCAATTTTCAACCCTAAAATTGCAACACACATCAGAAACGGTCGTTCTTGACGACGGATCAGAAAAAGCCACCTGGCAAAAGCATATTGCAACGATAAATCATCGCAAAACCCCAATTTTTGAACGCAGCCACAAAATAGCCTACGCTGGCCCATAGCACAAAAAGATTCACTCCAACTCTTATGTACGCAGCTGTACACAACAGGCTTTTACGCCAAATGGACGTGACTTTTGTTCCCCGCTCGAATATATATAACGTAGGTCATAGGCCCAATCACTCCAACTCTTATGTACGCAGCTGTACACAACAGGCTTTTACGCCAAATGGACGTGGCTTTTGTTCCCCGCTCGAATATATATAACGTAGGTCATAGGCCCTTGGGCCTATTTTTTGATCCATGGGCTTAAATATTTAATGTTTTTATTTTAAATTTACTTTTATGTTTAATATTTTAAAATTATATATTTTTGTTTATTTTATGTCAAAAGTGCAGTTGTCAGTGCAATGTAGATGGTTCAAACCTCAAACAAGCTAAAACTTCTGGGGACTGCCGCCCCCAGGCCCCAGACCCCCGCATTGCTAAATGCTTGCTGTAGATCCACTACATTTTTTATTTCATGTAAAAAGTGTAGTTTTCATTGCAATGTCGATGGTTAAAACCTCAAAAAAGCTAAAACTTCTGGGGGCTGCCGCCCCCAGACCCCCGCATTGCTAAATGCTAGCTGTAGATCCACTACATTTCTTTATTTCATGTAAAAAGTGCAATTTTCAATGCAATTTCGATGGTTAAAATCTCAAAAAAGCTTCAACTTCTGCCGCCCCCAGACCCCCGCAAAGTTAAGTGCTTGCTACAGATTCACTATTGTAGTTTATCGATGGTTACAATTACAAACTCAAAAATGGTCCGAGGGTTGCCGTCCCCGCCAGACCCCTTTTGAGCGGCGGTGGCTCAGAGTTGCTCCGCACCCCCCCCCCCCCCGGTCTCAGCCCCCCCCTTTGCGAAATCCTGGATACGCCACTGTTTTGTTACACTCTAATTTTTCAATATGCAAAATTTTATAAAAAATTCCACAGGCTTGAGATTTGAGAACTGCACAGAAATTGGTGTGTGATAAAGTGGTGTGGGAAAAAACCCTAACGCGTTTTGCGGGGAAAAAAACCCTAGTGCTTCCTGGCCGAACCTTTAGACATAGGCCCTTTTGAGTATGCAGGTGGAAAGCGCATCCCAAACTGACTTACCAAACCAAGTTTTGTGCAGTTCTGAGGCCTGTAGCATTTTTTATGAAATATCAAAATTTCGCATGTTGAAAAATTAATATAAAAATGCCCCCATTGGGCATCACTGAGGTTAGAATAGGAGGTTCTTAAACGGAAAAAATGCAATCTCGCTGGTTAAAGATATAGACAAGTTTGCTGTGAATAGGAAAAATTCATTTTGTTAATATTACGTGTAGATAGATTGTAACAGACACGCAGAAATTTTTAAGTATTTCGTCTCTAGCGCGTGTCGTAAGAGCGAGTATCAATCACTTGTCGTTTGATCTCATTAACATAAGCTTGATTGCATAATGATACTACAATACAAACCATGTATTAAGGTGGTAGTGTCGCCAAAGCAGTTTTGCTCATAGGCTGCAAAATGAGAACATTTTGCTTTGAATTTGTACGTTCACTGAGAAACTAGTGAAATGCCATAAGGTGTCAAATAAATACTGCCGGGCACTAGACTACCAATATCTACCAATATTTTTAACCAATCACCATTGTGAGCCAGACATCACACAATAGAGACATAAAAGTTAAAAAAACAAAGCCAGATATCAGATTGGCCAGCTTCTGGGGCCGTATTCTCAAAATTACCTGCAGGTAAAGTTAGGCTAACTTTACCTACAGGTAAGGTGAAGGTAAAGTCGTATTCTCAAACAATGACTAAAGCCAATCTGATAGCTAAGTTTATCTTTAATATTTTGGCCAGAAATGTGCTTTATCTTATTTCGCAGCTAAAGTTAATATATTGTGCAAAATTTTAACCTCAACTGTCGACGTTAACCTTGTTTTCAATTTTAACTTTACCTTTACCCACCGAATTAACTTTACCTTTACCTTACCTGTGGGTAAAGTTAGCCTAACTTTACCTGCAGGTAATTTTGAAAATACGGCCCCTGAAGTACATGTAACGTTTTGACGCACAATTTTTGGCCACAAATAAGAAAAATGAAAAATGAAGGTTCGTTTTTCTTTTGATTTCAAAATTAATGTCTAAATTTTTTACAAATTATCATTATTGCTGTGAGTACTTTATAGGTTACGCAAAGTTTCACAGTTGAAACATGCATTACTCCACAACCACTCAAGCAATTTGCACTAAATTTCGTGTGCATAAATTAGAGCATATGTGCGTTTACTTTGTGTAAAAAATCTAAACAAAAAGTTTTTTAAATGTGACGAAATTATCGAATGTGAATAGGTTTTCAAATCGTCATTTTTCCGACTTTGCGACTTCACTGCCAACTGTATGCTGCATCAATTTTGCTGAAACTTGGCAAAAATATTTGCCTTGAAACATATTTTTAAAATATATAAAGAACAATGACCTATCTTTTACTGAAAAAGTTTTATAGTCGCGCAAAATCGACTGCTTTCGCGACACTACCCCCTTAATTGGTCGAATTATTACAACGTAATATATATACTGTAATGTCCGCACCGCACCTGGCATGGGCTGAACAGCTCGCCTATTTGGTATTTAGTTATCGTTTATATATATTGTCACTTTCTGTTATTGTTCAACAGTAATTTCTGCATCTTGAGTACACAAACCTTTTCAATTCCAAGAAGGCAAAAAGTCTTAACTATATTGATTATATAATCCGCGCGAATAGGGTGCAGAAAGCGCTAATGTGTCATGGTGCTGGCTATGCTGATCGCTCTTGTCCACCAACTTTAACAAAATGAATTTTTTCTATTCACAGCAAACTTGTCTATATGTTTAACCAGCGAGATTGCATTTTTCCGGTTAAGAACCTCCTATTCTAACCTCAGTGATGCCCAATGGGGGCATTTTTATATTAATTCTATGCGTTTTTCCGCTTTAGTTAAAAATTTTCCGCTTGTTCCGGCATATTAGCACCCCTATGGGGTTACCCTGAAGGAGGGGGGGGGCGTAGTGGGACTAAGAAGGCTCCTAGACGAAAATGGACCTCGGATTCGTGTTCATAAGCGGAAATTACCCCTAGAGACATCAAAATCTTAATTTCGAAAATTTGACCCCTTAGGACCCCCTAGGGGGGTACCCTGGGAGGCCGTAGGTAGACTCAGAGGCGTCCTAGACGAAAATGGACCTTGGATTCAAGTTCAGGGGCCCAAATTATCCCTACGGACATCAAAATTTCAATTTCGAAAATTTGACCCCATAGGACCCCCTAGGGGGGTACCCTGAGGGGGGCGTAGGGGGACTAAGAAGGGTCCAAGACAAAAAAGTACCTCGGATTCGTGTTCAGGGACCCAAATGACCCCTAGAGACATCAAAATCTCAATTTCGAAAATTTGACCCCTTAGGACCCCCTAGGGGGGGGCACCCTGAGTAGTAGTAAATTTTTTAGTCATTATGACTACTGCATACAATCTTTTGTGATAATAACTATTTAATTTTGTGTTTACATGAGACAAATTTATTTTGTGTTTGATATCATGTAATGCGTCCAATTTGCCCTTGACGCGTGCATTGTCGCACAGAAGCGACGCCGCAACAAATGCGAATACATATTCTATTGAATAATATGCCAAAATAGAAAACATTAACATAGCATGCATGCAAAAAATTCAAGAAAAACAAAAAATGTAAATGTAATAGAAAAAATGTAAAAAGCAAAAAATCTATGAAATAAGCAAGTTTCTAGCCACCAATATGCAGACTTTGTGCAATTTGATTGGCGAAGCACAAAAGGACCCTTTATCGATTATAGCAACGCTCTATTCAACAAAAAGACATAAAGAGAAGTATAGAGACTTTTTTCTTAAGACATAAAGATATTTGCGTAAAGACATCAAGACATAAAAACAAAAGCATAAGGACGAAAGGATAAAGAAAAAAACAGGCAGACAGCCAAAAATTGCGCAGGGAAGATTTCATGAAGACAAAGACAAAAACACATAGTCACTAACAAAATACAGTTGAAAAGACATAAGCACGAGCAATAAAGACAACCAAAAGGACAAAAACAGCCAAAAAACAGAAACAAAGTATAAGAAACTAGTGTGGGGAACCGGGTTATAGTAGCACCCTTCTTCTACCAGCGAAGGAACAGAAGATTATGGGTGTTCGTGTTGTCCATGACACCATGTACATATGAACCTCCTCCATTTAGTCGCACGTTGCAAAGTTGTTAAGAAGCGTTTGTGCATAAACCTACGCCCAAAAAATAGACATATTTGGAAAAGATTGCACTTTGTAGAAGATACAATGACGTAAATATCACTAGTTTCCGGGGATTACCGCCCCCCCACGACATCTGTAAATTAGGCGTATATCAGTCGCGTAGCCGGGGAAAAAACTTTGCGTGGAATGACGTTTCGATTTTTTTGTAATGGGTAAAAATGAACTTTTTTGCTATTTTAACACAAAAATTTGCGAAATAACAGCATATGCAAACATTGTACTAAATTTGACCGGCCGAAAACAGAGCTAAAAGTCAAGTTCAAGTCACGTAGTTACAAACAAGCCTATAGGGGTCTGGGAGCGGCAGCCCCTGGATTAAAAGTATGAGGAACTTTAGATTTTTAGGCCAAGTTTAGTCAATTAGAGACGTAAAAATACATAATGCTAGAGAGGGGTTGTCACCGCCATTACAACTGGCAGTAATATAAGTACTGTAACCGACTAATCGCTTCGTTAGACGTTAACCTTCTGATTTTTTTCTCAAAATTTGAACTTTATTTTCAAAACAGAAGGAGTCATTACGTGAAGTTTGTTTGATTTAAATAAAAAATTAGTGATCCTATCAAAAAATGTAGGATAAAATATGAAACTAAATTTAAGCGTGTTTATTTCTAAAATAATAGCCGTAAAATAATACCTAATTGAATAATAAAAGTGTTCCTTTGAATTCAAGGCATAATGGCAAAATCTTTGAAAAAATCACCACTTTTCCCGTAACGCACCGCAATCTTTACGACCCCAAAAACATTTTGATTATGGGACCTTCATCCGACTCGACCCAAAACTTTACTTGACCCGTTTTCATCTCGGTCAGCATAAAATCAAAATTATATTAAATTACTTACACACTCCTAAAATTGCTGCAACGATTATAAATGTTATCATTACGACCATTGTGTAATGTATCAATGTAATGTATCAATATATTCAGGATTTTTGAACATTTTTAGTTTACATAACATACAAAGTCTAAGTTATAGTTAGTTGCAAAATAATTACAAAAATCATAAAAAAAGAATTAAAAGAAATTTTAAAAGTATTTAAAAGAATCGGCTCGTCCTGGGCTTGAACCAGGGTCCTCTCGCATCTAGAGCAAGAATTATTGCACTCGACCAACGAGCCGCTGAATTGTAATTGTCAAAAATGTATCATGAGGTGCGGAACTTGTGTGGCGCAACAGGAACACGTCGTCAAAACCGTCAAATCGGGCAATCTATCAGAGACCATTAGAATATAGGAGGCTGAAGTTGCTGGTGGTATTCGCAGTGTCAAAGTTTTTAAAGCCTTCGGTCCAGACGGTATATGCACCTAATGCTTGAAACACCTCGGGCCAATCGGAATACAGTGCTTTTTAAATGCTCCTTGTCCTCTATCAGAATCTCGGATATTTGGTTGAAATCCATACCGTTAGCTAAATCAAGAAAGGACCCCGCACTTCCAAGTCCTATCGACCAGTGTCTCTTTTGTGCTCAGCGAGAAAAATTCTAGAAAAGCTATCTTACCAGTTCTTCATACTCATTTCCCTAACCTAGAACATCAACACGGATTCAGTTCTAAACATTGTACTGTCTCAGCTCTTCACGACATTGAAAACAGCAGACATTTCAGTCAACTTAAACCTCCAAGTCCCACCGTTATAGTCTACCTAGACCTACGAAAAGCATTAGGTACGGTCTCGCATGAAATACTGTTAATAGATCCGGCTAACTCTACTCTACTCAGCGGCTTGGTCAGATAATTCAACCTGTGCGGTAGGCAATCGGTGGTGAACTCTCGGGCCACAACGTCATCGTCAGGTCATGTTCGAACGAGAGTTTGACAAAGGGGGTTCGAAATTGTTCAGTTTCTATCTGAAAAGTCTACCTCAGCTCCCTCTTGGGGTGAAGGTTAGTCACATATGCTAATTATATAGCAATAATTGCCTCGGGCCAACAACTCCAGTCTTTGTGTGACGCCATAAATGAATATTTTCCCCAAATTGTCAATTTTCTTACAGAACGATCTTTTAATTTCTCTACGGACGTATCATTTGTGACACTGGTCACTCTGCACATCGCCCGGCCTTAATTTACCCGCAAGTCTTC
>JASANF010018938.1:0-40837 GCA_030248245.1 Trissonchulus sp. WLG1_4 | reverse complement strand
GGGGTAATTGCGTTTTTAGGTGTTTTTTTGAAAGGCCATAGCTCAGCGTTTACAAATTTAAATCACAAGCGGTCTTTTGCATTAGGTAGAACAATATTCCTAAATGTATGCCATGTATTGAAATTTAACCTGTGATTTTGTTTCCAGTATAAGCGACTAAAGAAAGGTCCTTTCCAAAATGTTACAATTTTTTACAAAAAGTTTGCGCCACAGCTCTGAATCATACGATTACCTGTTGGGGCTAAAAGTTGGTAAGGTTTTTGACATGTTTAAAATCCCCAGGCATGTCCCCCACTTTTTTAATAACTAGTCAATTTACTGAGAAAATAGCTGAAAAGCAAACGCACCGAAAATTTAAGATATTTTCTTGTAATTAAAACCCTCTAAAAATGTCCACAGGTGAAATTTCGAAAAAGTGAGAGACATGCCTGGGGATTTTGACCTTTACAGTGCTATCCCAAAAATTTATGCTCAGGCGTCACTTATAACTTGAGTATTGGTGGCGCAAAGTTTACATAGAAATCACAAAAACCTCGAAAACGCAACTACCACCTAAGTCCGGTTTTATTCTTACAGCCGCATGTACGTTCAGCCGGCACAAATACGGAATACTCCACCATTACTGTGATAGCTGAACTGTGATAATGATGTCATAACCTATAGTTCTTTTTGGGTCCTTTAATACCCCTGATGATACGCCTTTACATAAACAGTTATTTTGAGAATCATATTAGATATTAGATATATAGATTGATTAGCAGTTATTGAGCAATGATAAGATGTGTGTCCAGCAAGAGTACAGATGGAATTGTTGAGATGAAATTAATACTCTTGGTGCTGAAGATATGCTACAAAAACGTATCGAACACAGCCAGGGATTCTTGAAGCGTGCAGTCCTGAAATATGTAGAACGAAAACATGCACTTCTGCTGAGTGAGAAGTGGTTCATTGTGAGGTCTGAGTGTCCATATTCCAGAGGAAATATTAAACCCGGTGCCACGGTGTCAATTTTCATCCCTGTGGATTTTCCCCCCGGAAAAATTACTCCGGTGTAAATTTTCCCCCCCCGGAAAATTTGCACCTGCTAGATTTTCCAGGGGGAAAATTCGCACCAACCATATTATAATTTGACTGTTTTGAACTTATTTTTTCAAAACTGGCGATAAATTTATTTATTTTTATCAACATATTTATTTTTAGGCTGTACTGATAACTATAGACTAGTCACTAGACAAAAGACTATGGGTGGATTTCACAAAGGTGGTTTAACTAAACCATGGTTTTACGTACGTTTTTATATGATTTGCACATAATTTCATTACGAAATAGCGCCTGATTCGTTACGAATTTCCTAGATTTTCTTAAACCATGGTTTTAGCTCAGTTGAAATGTCAGCAAAATAGAGACCTGCTATGCCGCAGGTTTGAAATTTCAACTGAGCTAAAACCATGGTTTAAGAAAATTTAGGAAATTCGTAACGAATCAGGCGATATTTCGTAGTGAAATTATATATGTGCAAATCATATAAAAACGTACGTAAAACCATGGTTTAGTTAAACCACCTTTGTGAAATCCACCCTATGAATTTCGAAGGTATGGGTAACATCATGGTAATATGGTATACCTAGACCTTACATTAGAGATATGGGTAAGATCATGGTATAGATCGTAAATAGATTATGTGGGCGCGTTTTTTCGAAGAAAAATTTTCAATATCGAAAATTTCGATTCATTGAAGCATTGGCAAACGCTGAACTTAACACATTATTACAGGACAATTAGTGGTCGTCGTTAAAGATTTGCGGCTGAAGGTTTTTTCAACGACGAATATTTAGCTTCGATAAATCGGGCCCTGAACAGTGTTGTAGGCTCTTTGTACCGATGAGGCAAGTGATAGCCCGCACACACATAATGTAAGGCCGGATTCACACTGGAACTTGCACAAGCACAAGCTCAGCCAATCGAATTTAAGCTCGCTAATGTAACGTCTTTTCTGTTCAGAAGTTCCGTTTTTGTTCTGAAGTTTTTGGCTAAAGTTTTAAAAGTTTCTCGTCAATTTACGACAGAAGGAAAATAAACTGAAAAGAAGGTAAAAAATAATGCTAAAATGCAATTCGAATTTAAAGATTAAACAAAACTAAAATTAAAAGAAAGAAAATGAACGCAATGCATTATTCAGTTAAAGCCTGTTTCACACGATGGGGAAAACGCATGGGGTGCCACATGACGCACCAAGGGGTGCCCTGAGGGGCACCATGTGGCACCGTGTGACACCCCATGGGGTGCCCCGCGGGGCACCATGTATGTGGCATCGTGTGACACCCTAGGGGCGCCCCACGCGGGGAAAATCAGTATCGCTCGCCGTGCGTTTTTCCATGTGGCACCACATGCGACAGCCAATTAGTAAGTAAGCAGTGTTGATGATCATGTGACTTCATACAAATGTTTGAAGGGCGATTTTACGGCGTAAACTCAATTATTTGCGTTAATTCTTCAACATTTGGTTAGTGTATCACAGCTTATAAGAGTATACATACCTCATGAATTAGATCAAATTAAATAACAATATTTGAAAAGACTTTGAAAATTTTTGTTCACGTAATTTATGCACAAGGCACGTATCACTTATGCCGAAATGCAATGTAAAACCTTCGTAAATAATTAGTATAATTAGTATAATATAATAATATATATAATATAATTAGTATAACGATAATTTATTCAGAAGTATGAGATATATGTATGTACAGATATATTGATGATATTACTGCTATTAACGATAAAGATAAATTTGAAGAAGCTGCCAAAACGATATACCCTAACTCTCTTACCCTCAACAAAGTTAATGACAGTAATAAACACGCTAACGTGTTGGATATTTCTATATCTGTACATAGCAATAAATTTGTGACAAAAATTTTTGATAAAAGGGACGATTTTCAATTCGGAATAGTGTCGCTTCCAGATTTACGGGGTAATATAGCTGACACTTGTGCATATGGTACTTACTGTAATGAGATTATACGTTACGCAAAACTTTGTGATCATTTTAATGATTTTTCGCATAGATTAAGAATACTCACTAAAAAAGTCTTATCTAAAAATTACACCAAAAGAAAGATCAGGCAGAGCATTCTGAAGACCTGTAACCTGCATGCAATACACAGAAAATACGGACTTCGGAATGCCTTGTCTGTATATATTTCTATCATTTCATAAAAATTGACTATAAATTGTTTTATTTAATTATAATGTACCGCATTTTAAGTATATATAATAATTATTCAGTTACTAATCTTCACCTAGTTTGAGGCGATCGGCGACGAAACCTTTTTTTTATACAATTTTATACATTTTTATTTTTACAAATTTCAAAAGCATGTACCTCTTTGTAGATCCACTGATGAGTCGCCTACATTGGGGTTACGGTCTGGAGAAGATCGCATCGCACCTACTAAGTACTCACCTTATCTTAGGATCTAACACCTTATGTTCCTAATGTAATCTATTGCTTTACCTACCCTATTGTTTATTTAATTTTTATTTTATTTTGCCGTATTATGTTTTAGTTGACGAGTGGTATGGCCTTCCGTGGGGTGTGCTTACTTATTTTTCTGATGGTGACTAGTGATGAGGTCCTTACGGATCCACAGACCCAAGGTATATTTAAGGGCAGAAATAGGACATACCTTTCTTATATTGACCGTTCACGCTCCTACAAACTCAAATTCCCGCGCGTTCATGCCCTATCGTGTGAATACGTTTCCCCAGGGGAATCCCTTGGGGACACCACACGGTGCCACATGACGTCCCTTGGGGCACCCCATGGGGTGTCACACCACACGGTGCCACATGGTGCGCCACGGGGCACCCCATGGGGTGTCACACGATGCCACATGGTGCAACACGGGGCACCCCATGGGGTGTCACACGACGCCACATGGTGCCCCAAGGGGCACCCCATGTGGTGTCACATGGGGCGCCCCACGTAGGGATTCTCCACGTTTTTCTCCATCATGTGAAACAGGCTTAATATAAGATCCATTTAGACGAGGGTTCCCCCCCGGAAATCACCCCTTTTCGCTTAATTTTGCGTTATTTATGCCTACACCCACACTAACTGCTGCAAAATCTCCACTCTGATTGGCTGTGCTTGTGCAAAAATAAAATTTTTGAACAAGCGTTGTTCTTGTGCTTAATTTGGCTATAATAGCCTAATTCGCTATCGTTGCGGTAGCTCCGTCGATATGGTATAACCAGCAATCCGTCGCAGCTGTCGCTGTGTCTATAGCCGTTACACAGAACGAAAGTCAGGCACAATGCAGCTATCGTGAAAATCTCCAGTTTTGAAAAATTCAGTTCAAAACAGTCAAATTATAATATGTTTGGTGTGGTGTGAATTTTCCTCCCGGAAAATCTACTCCGGTGGCAATTTTCCTCCCGGAAAATCTACTCCGGTGCAAATTTTAAATAATAAAAACAAATATGTAAATAAAAATACGTTAATCGCCAAAATGGCCAGTTTTGAAAAAATAAGTTCAAAACAGACAAATTATGTGGTTGGTGTGAATTTTCCCCCCGGAAAATCTACCCCGGTGCAAATTTTCCAAGGGGAAAATTTACACCAGGGTAATTTTTCCGGGAGAAAAATTTACACCGAGGGAAAATTTACACCGTGACACCGGCTGTAATTTTAGGCAAACATAAGTTAATCTTGGTATTTGGTAAACAAAGTCACATGACATGTTCATACTAGGTTCGGAGTTCGGACTGATAAGCAGTGATTAAATTAAGCTGGTTAGTCGCATGTTCTTTTTTAGTTTTTGGACCAAAATGTGTCAGTTTATTCCAGTAATAAAATTAAGGCAACAATTTTTGTTCTCACATTAGTGCATGCTGCAATGAATTCTTCTAGAGTGATTTCCCCGTCATCATTTAAATCCAGTTTCTGAAAACAAAACCAGATGTTTTAAAAAGTTATTAAAAAAATCGCGGAACCCTGAGATAAATTTGAACATTCGTTTGTATTGTAGCTACATACAAACACGTTCAAGTATTAAATTGATCTGAAAATCTAAATCGAATGTATTATTCTTGTCTAATTAACTGCTGCCGTCTCTATTCGGAGTTATCGAACGAATATTTAGCACGCTGCTCTGACTCTTGAACACGTGGTGTACTGGTCTGTGGGAGAAAAGGTGTCATCTGAAATTTTTAGATTCAACAAGAGACTGCACTGCTGAAAAAAATAATTGTAGCAAATTTGGAGTTCGGAGTTCGGATCGGACTACCTAGGTAGCTTAAACTCTTCCATGTTTATATACTAATGTTGCGTTTATCGCTCGTAGTAAGGGTCGACTCATACTTCTGTACGGACAAACGGATGAACTGACGTCCGGACAAACTGAACGGCAGAACGGTTGGTCGATTCATACTTCCTTCAAAAGGGCATACAACATGTTTATATACTCATGTTGCGTTTATCGCTCGTAGTAAGGGTCGACTCATACTTCTGTACGGACAAACGGATGAACTGACGTCCGGACAAACTGAACGGCAGAACGGTTGGTCGATTCATACTTCCTTCAAAAGGGCATACAACATGTTTATATACTCATGTTGCGTTTATCGCTCGTAGTAAGGGTCGACTCATACTTCTGTACGGACAAACGGATGAACTGACGTCCGGACAAACTGAACGGCAGAACGGTTGGTCGATTCATACTTCCTTCAAAAGGGCATACAACATGTTTATATACTCATGTTGCGTTTATCGCTCGTAGTAAGGGTCGACTCATACTTCTGTACGGACAAACGGATGAACTGACGTCCGGACAAACTGAACGGCAGAACGGTTGGTCGATTCATACTTCCTTCAAAAGGGCATACAGACAGACAAATAGGGCACAAAGCTAATCTAATCCTTAACGGATTAAATGTTGTTAAATCCATTAAATCTTTTGTAATCAGACCTTGAAAATCGATAAAACGTGTTGTTTCATAGCGATTTCATCAAATGGCGGCTCGGTTTTGGTGCCCATCATCAAATAGACCGATTTGACAATGGCTTCGATTTCGGCTAAAGTGATCACGCCGTCGCGGTTGATGTCGTAGAGTCGAAATATCCAAGAGAGTCGCTCGTACATTGATCCTCTGGAAAGCATCGACAAGGAACTTGCGAATTCCTGAAAAGGACAAACTTTAAGGGTCGATTCATACTTACAGCCGTAGGACAGGGGTGGACGCGGGTCGTGGGTACCCGCGGGTTGGGTTGGGTTGGGTCGGAAAAATTGAGCCGTGGGTCGACCCGCGGGTACCCACTTCAGGCTGCGCGGGTCGAAAAATTTTTAAAATTAAAAAATTAAAAAAAATTTACCTGTCGGAAAATTTTTTTGATTACGTCTCCAGTTGACCAAATTTGTCCAAAACAAATAGAAAGAACTCCATTTTTTCTGGGGGCTGCCGCCCCTAAGACCCCGCAACAGTTAGTTTATTTACTTTAAACGATCAAATTTACATTTTGTCATGTAAGCCGCTTCGCCAATAAGTGTATAAGTAATTGGATTCTGGGGGCTGAGCTCAGACCCCGCAATACTGAGTTTAAATGAGTCAGCAAGGACAAGGTACGACCCCCCCCTTTTCAAAATCCTGGCTAGTGGCTACACGTTCCTGTATAATGTACGTTATGTTATAGAGTGGTGGGTCAAAGTGGGTCGCGGGTCGGGTTTTACGGCGCGGGTTAGGTCGCGGGTTACCCACGACGGTCGAGCCGTGGGTTGGGTGGGGTCGCGGGTCGAAAATTTCGACCCGCGTCTACCCCTGCGTATATATGTCTGTTCAGCCGGCAAAATTACGAAATAGTGACGCCACTATTAGGCTCGATTTATACTTATTATATGTCCGTTCAGCCGGCAAAATTACAAAATAATGAGTCACTAATAGTGTATAAGATCGGCATGTGGCGTCTGATTATTTCGTAATTTTGCCGACTGAACGAACTTACGGCTATGAATCGACACCTTAGTGGTTTAGATCACAAAATCATCAGATTATGGTGTGATATTTCTTAATTTTGGGCTGAACGGACACACGTGGCGAACAGAGGCGAATTGACTATAGCCAATTTCGCCTTCACCGCGACAGCCCCGGCGATATGATATAAACAGCAATCCATCGCAGCTATCGATGTGGCTATAGCCGCCATATTGGACGATAGTCAGGCAAAATGCAGCTATCGCCGATTTTAATAGGGGTATTTAGTTGGTGAATGGTGAAACATGAAAATGTACCACTCAGAGAATGATAATCACAAGTGTAGACACAATTTGTGAATTCTTGAGACGTACCTCAAAAGTGAGTTGTCCCTTTCCCGTTGTGTCTAGGCTGCGAAAGACATACGTTGCATATTTAGTTGCGTCTGAAAAATAGAAACCTAAGCCATGAGCCCTAAGCCTGAAGCCTAATCTAAGTGCAAATTAGGCAAACATTAAAATAGGCAACCGTCACAACTGTCATGTATACAGCAGGTACAAAAGATCTTCCGATCACCCAACTACTGCATTGAAGCGAGGGGTTTTGTAGCGAGAGGCATACATACAGTACCGACCAAAATCCTGCTTGACAGTACAGACTCTGGAGTCAAAGCGGAGTCGGAGTTGCTTCGGATTCCGGAGTCAAAGTATATAGTTCTACATGTGCTTGACTCCGGAATCAAATGACTCCGACTCCGCTTTGACTCCGGACTGTGTAGTACGCATTTTTGGTCGGTTTTGTAGATATAGATAGGTAACCCCAAAACCGTAACATAGGACATTTTGGTTTTGGTCTCTGCTCAAAGGCATTCTTAGGATGAAAGTGAAAAAGTTATGCAGTTATGTACTCTTGATTGACATTATAAATGCTATAGCAGCATGTATAAATATATTTACCTCCATATGGGAACAAATGAGAGAAAACATCTCTAAAATGGTCCAAATCCACAGTTCCGGTCGGACAGCTCTGAAAAAAATTTCATTTCACTGTACTAATTTCTTTTCATTCACACTGCTGTACGGTCATTGGGACATTACGGTCAACGGATGAACGAAAGTCTTCTGGACAACCTAAACGGCAGAACGGCTGTTCGACTTGTGTAAGGTCCGGTTCACACAGACTTAAGGTAGCGCTCAGCAACAAAACTCATGTTCGGTGCTCAGCTCATACAATAAATAGCAATATCACTTTAATTGTACATCAGAGAGACATCCAAAAAACCTATTTAGAATACAGTTCAGCACTTTAATGTAAATGTGTCAAATTGTATGACCATGTCGAATTTCCTATTCACACTAATTTTGTTTTTGACCTAGCTCAACGAAACTTCAACTGATTTTGAAGATCTTGGTATCGATAGAAAGATCTTTCAAAAGTCTAGACGTGTTGATCTTCGATTTTTGATTATTAGTTTTGATTTTGCAAAAAATAGATTTTTCAAAAATCAGTTGTGTTTGAGCGACTACAAATAGCTGCGAGCCAAAATTTGAAAATCGAAAAACTTTCACGTCTGCATTCATATTGTTTCTTTCATTGTGCAAATTTTCAACTCGATCGCAATCAGTCAGGTCCAAAAAAGTAGTAGATTTTGCTAAGCAAAAATGTAAGGTTTACCCACACGTTTCACTTTTTCAAAATTCAGACCTTTTCTATGACTGCATATTTCCGTTGAAAAAGTTACCAAAAGCCATACTCAATTTTTTAAGAAATTAAATCAAAAATTTGACATTTTCGAAGATTTATCAGCTTTTTAGGTTTTTCGTTTTCTATTTGCTATTTTCACGGCTAAATAACTCAGCAAATCTTCAACGTATTCTTATGTTTAATACATCAATTTAAAGCTAAGAAACCGCGTATTTCAGTGATGAGTAATCATTTTATATAGAAACAAAAAATTATGCTACGGCTACAAAATTGTCCAAAAAATTAAAATTTTTTATCACAATATGCACATCAAATGAAAGCTCTTTTTATTCTGAACAACTTTCCTTCAAGACATTATGGTCAAAAATGTCGCTGAAGAAAATTAAACGAAAAAGTCGGTTCCCCTGAGCGCCACCTTAAGGGGGCGCTCTGAGTAACTTCCAACTAATCAAATTGCTATAATTTTTCTTTTCTTACTGATACGAAGTTTTTTCCTTGAGCGCAATCAAGTCACACACCAGGCAAGTATTTTTGCAAAGTTTGAGAGCTCTTTGAGCACTTTAGCGAATTTTATGACGCCATGAAAATTGAAATTTTGCAAAATTTGTCTAATTTTTGAAATGACGTAGCTTAGCGCTGTCTAAACCAAATTTAACAATCAACAGCTTAAATTAAAGACAATTATCTTGCCGAGGCACCATTTTCGCCGAATTTTAGTTAGTGGCGAGAAATTTTTAGTTATTTTAATTTTTATCAAAAGTGACGTCTTTAAAGCATACATGTACACGGGGTCTCGGTCTGGGGGGGGCTTGTCCCCGAATTTTCGACATCTTAGGGGGGGCTTGTCCCGATTTTTTGTCCCAAAAACGCAAAAATTTCCAATTTTTGCCTAAAAATTGAAATTTTTTTGCGAAATTCCTATATTTTTAGCGATTTTTTCGCTTTTTGCTCATTTTTAAAGCATTTTACGGCGATCTGAGGCGATTTTGGGGTTTCAAGGAGGGGGGCTTGTCCCGACGGGTCAAATCTGATGGGGGGCTTGTCCCGGAATTTCAAATCTGGGGGGGGCTTGCCCCCCCCCCCCAGACCCCCCCCATGTACATCTGTGCTTTAAAGGGTTATAGTATTAAAGCAAATCATAACAATTACAATTCAGGAAGTGCGGTGCCTCCATATACGTCTGTTCTAACCGTGTGCAAAGTTTCATTTGAATCGGCTTTTGCAGCTGTGAGTAATCTTGAAAAAATGAGCACCATAGCCCAATTTCAGAAACCTGAAGGTTGCCTACACATACGAATTTTCCAAAAATAGAGCTAATTTTTCTGTACTAAAATCCGTTGAGAAAAGTTTCAGAAGCCAAAAAGTAGCTAACGAAAAAGTAGTTTGAAAAATAGTGTATTTTTGTCAATATTGGTCAACGTATTTTAGAAATTTTTTAGAAAGGTTTGCCTACACATACGACTTTTTAAAATGTCGCACCTGGCAATTCGCTATATAAAACTGTTTTAAAAGGTACCAAAAGCCATAGAGAATTTTTTGGTATATCGATTTAAAAATTTTTTCCCATTGAAAAATTGGTTGAAATTTTAAGTTAATCAAAATTTGACGTTATATACATCAAATGAAAGCTAGTTTGATTTTAAACAACTTTTCTTCTTGAGTTGATCAACGAAAACTTGACTGAAAAATTTTATCGCCCAAAGTCGGTTATTCAGAGCGCCACCTTAAGGGTCTTACACCGGATTGCACCAACAAAGAATAGCTCAAGAATAGGAATAGCTCGAGAATAGCTCAGGAATAAAATAAATTTTCATTGCACCAATATTTAAGCTCGAGAATAGTTATTCTCGAAGTTGGAGAATAGCTCAAGAATAGTTATGGAATAGCTCAGGAATAGCTGAAGAATAACGAACATTATTGCACTAACCAAGGTTAGAGAACAGCTTATTCTCCAGCTATTCTCCAGTAATGTGCGACTTATTCCTGATCTATACCAGTATATTTACTCTTAAGTAAATTTTGGTTAATACAGAATGTACTTTGATGTAGAAAATTTTTTTACTTAAGGCCCTTAAGTTAAAAAAATTAAAAACTAAGTCTGTGTAAACCGGGCCTAAAATTTTAAGTTCAGCCGCATATATAAACGGCACAATTTAACTTTGTCCATAAGTCTGGAAAAATTAAAATCAGTTCAACTCTGTCGAAACTGTAGGGTATACGGGTAAACGGACAATAAATATATAATATGACCCCCAGCCTAAGCCATCTTCAACACACGTTGTTCACAATATTTGATTAGATGTCGCAAGAAAGAGGATGCCCATTTTTGAAAGAAAGAAAGAAATGGAGGCGCTGGGATTCGAACCGGTGCAGCTCGCGTCCACGCCGAGAATGCTGACCACTACACCACAGCCCCCAAGTCTCGTTAGACCCTGCTTCTCATTCAGTGTAGGTTATAGCACGATGTCGAGTGCACTCAGTATTTAGATAGCATAAAGACATTTGTGTTTATGCCAACCTCTGGTTTAAGATTGAGTTATAAATGATTACCTGTTTGAAGCTCCTATAAATGGACTTTAGTTCTCTGCGCTTGAAAGACGTCACTTCCTCTAGACCCCGTAGATTTCCTGGCTTGCTGCGCAGAATGACATCGAGCGTGTAGTCTTCCGGGTTGGACTCTGAAACATAAATGTATAATCTGAACAAAAATGCGGGAGCGAGACAAAAACTACGCTTGGCCTATTCACACGAGAGCTCATTTTGCTCCATGGCGTACGCCATGGCGCATGCTATAGAGCATGAGTGGGCGCACACGCACATTGCCGACTGCATTGTAGTCTAATAATGCAGCAGGCAATGTGAATATTCAATTGGTAGAATGCGCACGCTCATGCGCCCTAGTGTGAATAGGCCTTAATAAGTGCTGATGCTAACCAACTGTGTAATTATAAGGCCGGGTTCACACTGGCACTTGCACAAGCACAAGCACAGGCACAAGCACAAGCACAAGTACAGCCGGTTCACACTGATGAAAATTCTGCACAAGCACAAGCACAAGCTCAACGCTTGTTCAAAAATTTTATCTTTTGCACAAGCACAGCCAATCAGCGTAGAGATTTTGCAGCATTCACTTTGGGTGTAGGCATAGGCTACATGGCGCAAAATTAAAGAAAAGGTGTGGTTTTAGGGGGGAACCCTTGTCTAAATGGATCTTATAATGCATTGAATAATATAATGGAAGAATGCATTGTGTTAGTTTTTTTCCTTCTTTAATTTTAGTTTCGTTTAATCTTTAAATTCGAATTGCGTTTTAGCATTATTTTTCCCATCCTTCCAGTTTATTTTCCTTCTTCCGTAAATTACTACGAGAAAGTTTTAAAACTATGAACTTTTTAGCCCAAAATTTAAGAACAAAAACGAAACTTCAAAACAGAAAAACGTTACATTGGCGGGCTTAAATTTCATTGGCTGGGCTTGTGCTTGTGCAATTTCCAGTGTGAACATCTACGCGTTGTGCTTGTGCCTGTGCTTGTGCTTGTGCAAGTGCCAGTGTGAATCCGGCCTAAGGTACAGATTTCGTGTTTCCATGCATGACAATACACGCGCATGACATTGCTAAAATCTTCAGTGAAAAACAGTACTGGCTCTTTACTCAGCTAAGCAAACCTGCCCACTTCTGTGCGTAGTGTTTCTGATTGTTAGTGTTTTTGATTAGGACCTTATCTACCTAGAAACAGTCATCACAACATAAGACAGATGTTTGAATCAGTAAAACGTAGGTGCAAGTCACAGACGTATGTATTCCTAAATAAAAAAGGATGTTTAACTTGGTGTCAAGACTACCTTAAGCTAGTAGGTACATTAATGTAATTAGTTAATTAGTTAATTAAAAATAATTAATTTGAGTCGTGGGTACTTATTCCTTCATTGTATTTAGCTGATAAGATTTAAGATTTAGATTAGTTTTGTATTTCGTACCAAAGCACAAGATCGGTTAAGACATTATTAATTAATATTCAGAAACGTTCATTATCTTGCAGTGCGTCCATAACATTAGCTAGATTCTGAGTTATTAACCAAATAAACAACAAAGTCTAATCCGCTAATAAGACTCCATTCATACTTACAGCCGTATGTCCGTTCAGCTGGTCAAATTACGAAATAATTAAGTAATAATCATGCACATGCTAATCTTATACACTATTAGTGACGTTATTATGGTCACGACACGAATAGAAGGTGTTTAAGATCAGATTGTGGCGTGATTATTTCGTAATTTTGCCGGCTGAATGGACATAACGGCTGTAAGTATGAATCGACCCTAAATCTAATTTAGATCAGAAATTGATAGGACCTTTTCTGATGAGCCGCGCCGGCATGAACCTGAATCTTTTCAGCATAGATGAACCGGTTCTAATGGAGCAATTAGACCTCTACTCACCCTTCCCGTTTCCTACCATTATTAGAAAGAGCGATAATGAACTGTAGTGGCGTTTGGAATTCTAAAGAATGTGAAAAAGCACAGCCATTTGGCCTTCGAAGGCGAGAAAATTATTATCTCGTCTGACCTCTGAGTCTGTCAGAAAAATTAGCGCAGCATTAGGCGGCTGAAATTTAGAGCCGATAGAGAAAAATCCCCAGAGAATTTGTAATTTTGTGGCAAATTTGTATAATTTTATGATAGAGAACAGAAAATATATGGGATTTAAGAAAGTTGATTGAAACACTAATCTCATTTACTAACTCTTGGCTAATTCCTAAAATAGATTTAACGGATTAGATTAAAATTTGTTTGGCGAATAACATATGACGTTCTCTGTGAAACGAAACATAATTTGCTTTGCGATGTATTTATGTGCTTACAGTACTACACAAGTAAAACTTAGTAAACCTACCGCAGATTTGAAATAGCCTGCATAATATTGGCCAAACAAATTTTAATTTAATCCGTTAAATTTCGTTTAGGAAATGGCCGTTAAGTAAGATATCACTGGTTAAAATTATGTATGTTTATTTTGAAGTTTAACGAGTTTTGTAATCCTTCGCGAAAATTCACAAACGTGTCTAGAAGACTCAAAAGACGAAGAATTTTAGTGTACTTAGTGTGGAATTAAACACTAAACAGTTTATGTATATATTTTTAAAATATTATTACGCGGCGGCCTCAGCCGCCGCGTATATACTATAGTGCAAACGTGTGCATCAAGAGCACACAAATGCACCTATTTTAGTGTTAATCTGCTGGTAGGTCAGCAAATAACACTGCTTGTGTGGGTGTGTGTGTGCCGATGGTGTGTTTACGTACTTAGCGACAATCAATCAGAGCTGCCCGCTCTCACTACCGTAGCCTATCTGTCCAGCACTAGCAATTTTTTGCATGCAGAAAAGAGTCATTTGACTAAACCTGTCGGGACAATATTTCGTAGAATGTTCATTAGAGCGTCGAATGCAAAAATTTTCAATCTGTAAAGGACACTGGAACCATGGAGTACACTGCACAGTGCTGACTCCGTTCGCTAAGACAGCGTGACGGTGGACCTTAGCCTACATCGGCTGACTCACGCGATTAACGGCGCAGCGATTATGTAATTTAGTTGCTGTAAAATTTGTGCTGTAGCTCGTGCGGCAACAACCTAAGTTTTACAAGTTTTAAATATTAAGATGGCTATTATGCACGGTTTAGCAATATAGTGACTAATTTGAACTTAAACACTGCTCACAGTGATCACGTTTGATCATAACCTCCTATGGAGGTATGAAGATTAAGCAAAACTGAAGCTTTATAAATTTTTTCTGCTGGAGATTTTTTGGCTGTTACTGGTGACAATTGGCTAAGCTAAAAACTGACGTTGACAAGTTTATTTAAATTGTATGTTGGCTTTAAAAAAATTAAGTGCCGCGTTTTATATTCGAAGAATATCCTCAGCACAGCAAGAACGTCGCAACGGAATCTATCCAAATTAAGTTTAACCTTACTCGCAAAACGTGCTTGTTGTGAGTACATAATACCTATTTCCCTATTTCCACAGGAACTAACTATTGTAACGTACTACTGTACATAATGTACGTACGTAACTGGGGCCCTCATCGAAGACGTTTTGATTACAACCCCTGGTTGTTCAATTCAATGTATGTAGGGCATTATTATTTCGTGAACATTTAGACGGGATTTTATTCAAGACAGGGGCTTTATAAGAGGAAATACGGTATATACCAAATCCAACTTAAGGTGGTAGTGTCGCCAAAGCAGTTTTGCTCATAGGTTGCAAAACGAGAGCTTTTTGCTTTGAAATTGTACGTTCACTGAGAAACTAGTGAAGTGCCATATGGTATCAAATAAATACTGCCAGACACTAGACTACCATTATCTACCAATATTTTGAACCAATCACCATTTGTGAGCCAGACATCACACAATAGAGACATAAAAGTTCAAAAAATCGAGGCAGATATCAGATTGGCCAGCTTGTGAAGTACATGTAATGTTTTGACGCACAGTTTTTTTCCAACAAATAAGAAAAATAAAAAATGAAGGTTCGTTTTTCTTTTGATTTTAAAACAAGTGTCTAAATTTTTCACAATTTATCATTATTGCTGTGAGTACTTCACAGTTTACGCACAATTTCACAGTTCAAACAGGTATTACTCCGCAACCACTGAAACAATTTGCACTGAATTTTGTGTGCATAAACTAGGGCATATGTGCTTTTAGTCTGTGTAAAGAATTCAAACAAAAAGTTTTTTAATTGTGACGAAAATATCAAATGTGAATAGGTTTTCAAAACGTCATTTTTCCGACTTTGCGGCTTCACTGCTAACTTGTATGCTGCATCAATTTTGCTGAAACTTGGCAAAAATATTTGCCTTGAAACATATTTTTAGAATATATAAATAACAATGACCTATCTTTCACTGAAAATGTTTTATAGTCGCGCAAAATCGACTGCTTTCGCGACACTACCCCCTTAAACTTGAATTCCGTGGACCCTATTTCATAAACCCTACAGTTCCTGCCAAAATTAGGACTTGCAACAGACTCCGGAGTCAAATGGAGTCCTATGTATTACTTAGACTCCAGTAGGCTATCAAGTGACTCCGACTCCGCTTTGACTCCGGAGTCAGTAATAGTAATAGAAGTAGAGCAAGTAATTTTGGTCGGTACTGTGCAACACAATGGGCCGTTTGCACCAACCTTATTCTCGAGCTATTCTTATTCTCTTGCTGTTCTCGAGTGTAGTTCACCATCTTACAGTATTCGAAAATTATATTCACCGTGATTAGTTAATAGGCACCCATTATCGAGGAAACAGTTACAACAAATCAAATTAATACGTCTTCAGGATTAAATGACATCAACTATTGGTCAGTTATTTTATTCTCGAGCTGTTCTATTTTGGTACAAGCCAGTGAATAACGTCCAAAGTTTACTTTTAGTTTGTTTTCGGTTGACAATTCTGGACCACTGGACGCCTGGGGCTGCCGCCACCCCAACCGCGGCCCTGATGCCCTGCTGCAAGAAGCCGGGACCCGCGCTAAAGGACTGACGCTTGGCTCGAGACATTACTGAGGACGTATTCCTTTACCGGATTAAAGGGTTAATTATAATCGGACTAAACGGTTTAAAAATTATGCAGAAAAATGCCATTCCAAAACATCCGGATTAAACAGACTTCACTTTTAGCGCGCTGCTTTTTAATCGCATTAAACGGACTTAACTATGCACGCTAATGTTAAGCGTACATGCTAATTCCGTTTAGTCCAGTGGTAGTTTTGGAATTGGGTCAGACTAAAATTAAGCCGCTAACTTATTTTAACTCGTTTAGTCCGTTTAATCCGATTTGCCATTCCAAAACCTCAGACTAAAATAAGCCCAGTCCGTTTAATCCGATAAAGGAATTGGCCCTTAATTAAGCAATAATTCAGACCAAAAATTAGCGCAAAAAATTACCCAAACGGTTTAGTAATAAAATCGGTTTTAAAAAACTGCCGATTTGATTCCAGTTTTAAACTGGTTTTAGTGAAACCAAGCCCATTTCTAGTTTTGGTGACTAAATTTCTAAATTTTGTGTCATGTTGCTGCGCAGTAATGTGCTAAATCGAGGGATGCATTTAAAACCGATTTGAATTATGTAGCAGCCGTATGCTTGTTCAGGATTAGGCTATGTAAAATTATCACGCCGACATTTAGCCATTAAATTGCTTTTAGCCATTTTGTCGGCTGACATTGTCAGTGTAAATCGACAAAGAGAAAGAACTAGTCAAATACCTTAAAAAGTCTGAGTTTAAGTTTAAGTTTAAGACTTGATAAGTTTACTTTTATTATTGCTCAATAAATGCCATACTTTCAAGCTTTTCAAATAAAAATTGCTGAAAAAATAGCAAAATCCTCATTATTTTTTGCAAACTGGCTTAAGGGGGTAATTGCGTTTTTAGGTGTTTTTTTGAAAAGCTATAGCTCAGCGTTTACAAATTCAAATCGCAAGCGGTCTTTTGCATGAGGTAGAACAATATCTTTTCTGAATGTATGCCATGCATTGAAATTTAACCTGTGATTTTGTTTTCAGTATAAGCGACTAAAAACAGGTCCTTTCCAAAATATTACAATTTTTTAATAAAAGTTTGCGCCACAGCTCTGAATCATACGATTACCTGTTGGGGCTGAAAGTTGGTAAGGTTTTTGACACGTTTAAAATCCCCAGGCATGTCCCCCACTTTTTTAATAACTAGTCAATTTACTGAGAAAATAGCTGATAAGCAAACGCAGCGAAAATTTAAGATATTTTCTTGTAATTAAAACCCTCTAAAAATGTCCACAGGTGAAATTTCGAAAAAGTGAGAGACATGCCTGGGGATTTTGACCTTTACAGTATTGTCCCAAAAATTTATGCTCAGGCGTCAATTATAACTTGAGTACTGGTGGCGCAAAGTTTACATAGAAATCACAAAATCCTCGAAAACGCAACTACCACCTTAAGGGGGGGGGGCTACCTGTAAAAGTGAAAATTTTAGGTTCTCCGATTCGCTTCAAATTTGCACACAATGTAGCCCCAGGGAAAGCGCATCGCAGATGTAACAAACTGGAAACAATGCTTTTGCCTATTTTTTACTAGGGGCTCCCAAAAATTCAATTTTACGTGTAAATCATAGGCGCAAAAAAAAGTTTTTTGTGCTCACAAAGCGTTCCTTTACTCGAAATTGTTGTTAATACTGACGAAGCTGATTTTTACATGATTCGATAGCCTAATGTCATATCTCAACCTCTATGATCTATTTTTTTTAATTTTTTCCCATGGCCTGAGCAGTGACGCCAAATGTAAAATCACTCAAATTTGGCGGGCCCAAAAAAGGGCCATTTTATATATTTCGCCCTCGATTTTAGAATTGAAAATAGATATCAAAAATCCGGATCATACGATTTTGCGCATACATGTGGGCTACTACTATGCCAAGTTTAAGCCTGATTGGCTTGATGTGGTTTGTGTCAGAACTGGCCTTTTAAGGGCTACTTTTACGCTTTTTGGCGTACTTTTGCCTATGTAAATACACTGACAAACGCACTGAAACAAAAGTGCACCTTCAAGCTTAATTGTTTTATCTGAGGTTCGGGTGCCTTGGGGGAGTAGCATATGTGAAAATAAGCAAAATTGGAGAACTTTGATTTTTGACCTGGGTAGCCCCCCCCCTTAAGGTGGTACTAACGAATGTGCAGTGGTTTTTAAATTTTTGAAAAAATTTAGTTGATTCAAACTGCATTTTTTAATAATAAAGTCTGTAAAAAATTGATTCATTTACACAAAATGGCAAATGAAGTTAGCGGATCATGTGAAAAATTTTTAGGAGCAAGCCAAGCCAACAAGCCAAACTACACAACAGGAGAATGGAAATTTAACAGTTCTGGCCACTTTTCTAAGCGCATAAACACAAAAATGAACACGAATAAACTTTCGCAAATTTTTTAGACCCAAAATGAAATTTTTTTAATTTGCTTATATTTTTGCGCAGATATAGAACCCGAAAGTTGAGTGTGAATAGACACTTTTGACTTTGAAAGCTCATATTTCGGTTAATAATTGACGAATCACAAAATCGTGCATTTTGGGTCTAGATAATTTATTTTGAAATATTTGTGCCTTTTTTGGCATGTTTTTGTTGTTTAAACTCGTCAAAAAGTACCCAGATTTGGAAGTGCTCAAAAAAGCCAAATTGGTCTACTTTGAGCATGTGCCATACAAATCATCTTTGCAGTTGAAAAATAAAACTTCACATAATGTAGAAGAAAGGTAGTGCTTTCTAACAGTATAAAACATTTGCTCTAAAGTTAATTAATTATTCAGTACTAGCCTGTTGAAAAACACTGCACATTCGTTACTACCACCTTAAGGATAATTTCCTACGGACAAGGACAAGTATGAACCAGACTTTATTCGGCAACAACTAAAGAATAGTCCTACAAAAACCTCCTTGGAGTTTCACCTCAGGGGCTATGGCAATTAGATGGCAAAAAAGACCAAGTGTCTCGTTAAGATGGACATTTTGATTGAATTTGGGCTGAAAGTGGGTCTTTTTGGGGATAACAAAGTTTGGAAAATAATTTGCAAACGCTATGCGGAAGTAAAAAGGCACTTACGAGCAGAATAGGTTTGAGTGGTTTGCTCAAATTATGGTTATTCAGTTTGGTGATAAGAAAGTTTTTGTATGGATGCTGTAATTGAGATTTAGGGCCTATGAGACTCGGAAGCTGTGGTGTAGTGGTAGCATGCTTATCTTCGAAGCAGGCGGCCCGGGTTCGATTCCCGGTGCCTCCATTTCTTTCATTCTTTCTAACTTGAAGCCTCATTTTTCTATTCAACATGTATGTGAGGCCTTACCTAGGTTTAAATTTAGATCCAACTAGTACGGTAATAAAACTGACCATTGCTGGATTAGATTTAACCCGTCCCGGATTAGATGCAATAATTGCTGGATTAAATTTAACCATGTCCGGATTAGATCCAACTATTAGTGGACTAGATTAAATCTTCATTTGATTAGATTGAGCAAATACTGGATCAAATCTAACCATTACTGGTTAGATCCTTAATGCTACGTTGAGTCAGATTATACCATTACTGAATCAGATCCAATTCCAAACATATTTGTTTACTTTATTGATAACTAAGGGTCGAGTATACATCCCATTGCTGCATGAAATTTCAAAAATGCACCGTCCAGCCTTTGGCTGGGTTTCGATCCGTCACCACAGACGGAGCCTGCGTCACAGACTCACAGGGACAGCTTTGTGGCAGGACTGTCACGCCTAGCCACTTGGCCATCGGCTCGCTTCACTCGGATACCTAAGGCATCCTCGTAAAGTAACAGATTCTGTGAAACATAACGCCGACAGATTCACTAGTGTGGGATAGTGCCATTTTGATTCTGATGTAACAGTATGTAAAGGGTTATGTAAACAAATATTTTAATGAAAATTCGCCGGTGTAAAAATGAAATTGCTTCCACAATTTTTATAAATATTGGCTAATGTTTGTTGAAATATGAGAGTTATTCAAATAAATGTGACCCATTTAACTTAAATTATAAAAAAAGACTCTTTTTGGATAATTGACCTGCCCGATTATATAAAAAATTTCAACGGCCGTTTATAGCAGTGAAGTTTTCTTTATAAAATTACAAGTTGAAATTCACATTTTTTAGCTAAAAGCACACCATTTCACTATTTAAACAATTTCAACCACCGTTACAATTTTTATACAACTTTGTCCCGTGGTGTTAAGCCCGGTTCATACTTCGTGTTTTGTGTTTTGTGTTTTAGTGTTTTCGTGTTTTTGTGCTTTTTATTTTGTGCTTTCTCGGTTCATACTTCGTGTTTTGTGTTTTCGTGCTTTGTGTTCTCCGGTTCATACTTTGTGCTTTTGTGTTTTGTGTTTTTGACTTGTGCTTTTGTGTTTTTGCAGTTTATACTTCGTGTTTTTGTGTTTTCGTGTTTTGTGCTTTTGTCTTTTGTGTTTTCCGGTTCATACTTTGTCTTTTGTGTTTTGTGTTTTTGATTTGTGCTTTTGTGTTTTCGGTGTGCTTTGGATGTGTTTTCGAAACATGGGCAATGTTCATCTTTTCAAAATGTGTTTTTGTGTTTAGCCAATCAAAGTTGGCTCTTGTTCTTATCAAAGTCTTCATTAATACTACATATGTAATGTAAATTCACGAAAACTTTTATCTTTTTTTGGGTTTTAACTATAAAGTTTTTTGAATTTTTATAGTGCAATATTTTTGAATTAAATAATTAATAAACAAACTTTTTAATAAAAATTAAAAAATGTGACGTCAGACTAATTAATCAATAAAATAAAATAAAACAATGTACAAACAAAGGTTTTTGAAATAAAGGGCTCAATGGATTATACCTACTTGACAGCTTAATCTGATTACAGGATAAGAACATGTGGCGTGTGCTTTGTGTTCATGTGCTTTTGAGTATAAACTGGATAGTGCCGAGCACAAAAGCACAAAAACACAAAAGCACCCTGAAAAGCACAAAACACAAATGTTCAACATGATTCCAAAAACACAAAATTTTTATGTCTGAAAACACAAAATCAAAAGCACAAAACACAAAACACAAAAGCACACGCAAAAACACAACTTTCGGACATGAATAGAAAAGCACAAAACACTGGGTGAAAACACAAAGCACAAAACACTAAAAACACAAAACACAAAACACGAAGTATAAACCGGGCTTTAGCCAAAAAATTGAAAACGAGAAGCCTAAACATCAAGAAAAATACTCTGTTGAAAAAATGACGCAGTGTTAGAAGCTCTGAGAGTGAAAATGAACTAAATTAGGGTTTTGCATTAGCTGCATAATAGCTTTGCAAATTAGACATGTTTTAGAGGGCTATTCTAGATTTTCATATATACCTATAATTTATGCAATTTTCATATAATCCGATAGATGCATATTTAATAGTTAATGCAACTACTTACATGTTATATAATAGTTCTTATATAAGCTCAATTACGTATGATGCTTATTTATTAAGCCTATTTCACACGAGGGCACGTTCTAAGGCACATCCAAAGCAACATAAGTTACTACATAAATTAGTACCAAGAGTACATAATAGAAAGAGTATGGCACTCTCTCTATCATGCCTTGGGTTTTGCGTCCAATGCGGAGCGCAAAATAGCCCTTTTGTGTACGGTTTCGAGGGGGAGGGGTACCCCCCTCAGTTCAGTACTAATGTCTTGAACTAAGTGGGAGTACCACCTCCCCCTCAGTTGAGCACTTCGTCTTCAACCGAGGGGGGTACCCCCCTCAAAAGGGCTATTTTGCACTCCGCATTTGACGCAAGGCCCAAGGCATAATAAGAAGAGTGTCATACTCATCCTATTATGTAATCTTGATAGTTCTATCCGAACGTACATACATATGTATAAATGTATGTAAATAAAACGTTAAACCTTAAACCTTAAACCTGCAGTGGGAAGCGGGTACAAGTTTCATACTATTGTAATAAAGTATTGTATAAACATACGCTGATTGCCCGTGGAAGCATGATGTAAGAGTTCCTTCTGAAATACGGCACCCATTGTCTGAGGCCGGAGTGCTAATCAAGCCATCAGAAAATAGCGGCAAATAAATTAAGCTCTGAAAGCTAGGCTGGGCTAAACAGGAATTTCTGATTCCAGCAGTTACCTTATGATGGGAAATGTTTACTTTGCTTTAAAAAATACCTCAGTTTCCGTTCGTAGTTTCTGGCTTGGAACTGTTATTTAGAAATCAGGGACATTTTTATTGCCAGAAAACATTAGGTAAACCAAGTGTGGGAATTGCAGGAAAAAGAAATACCTAGGCTATCCCAAATATGGGAATCGAACTGTCAACCTTCGGTTTAATAGTCCAGAGCGCTAACCATTAGGCTACGAGGATATTTTTGCAAACTGTGCCTAAAAGAGACATAAGAATTAGCTTCAGACGTTTTGATTAGCCTGTTTTTTGTCAACAATGTATTTTACTTGGGTTAAGCATATAAATTTTGTACTGCTTCTTATATTTCAAGTATAAACCGGGTTATTAAAATAAAAAATTATGATATTTTTTATTGACAGTCAATTGTCTAGCAAAAAAGTCGATTATCTATAAAAGCAAACAGCCTATCAGTTTGTTTCTTTCAAGCCACAAAGGTTTAAAAGTGACAAATTAATAACAAAATTAAGGTGGTAGTAACGTTTTCTACAGTTGTGCAGGAGTAGCACTTGACAACTTACGATTAATTTTCAATCAATAATTTATAGTACACATATTAATTTAGGAAACTATAAATTATTATGAGATGTTTGCGCCACCACAGCGGAATTTGACCCTTTTAGGGACCTGCTTGTTTTAGATCATACTGCACGCGTTCAGTTTCGTTATGTAAATGACTTGTCATAATAGGTATTATCGATTTCTGACGGTAGATAGGGATGCAAATGGCAACTAAGCAACTTAGTGTTGGGTACAAATCTACAACTCGGAGTTGACTGGAACTGTAAAGTAAACAAGAAACATTCACAGTCATTTAAAACTCGTCATTCACAGTCACCATTTAAAATGGGCGGGAAAAGTACGGGAATTGATACGGGCGAGTGTTAAGGTTTGAAAATCAAAGAACAACAATGCAGAACCAATGATGCAGAAATTTTAAGCTAAGCTAAGTTTATTGGCCAAATCGGGGTCATAATTTTGGTCAAAAGATAAGTCATTGAGCTGTCCACGTCAAACAAGAGACAGTTATTTTCTTGTTCAAAG
Organism: Trissonchulus sp. WLG1_4; assembly: GCA_030248245.1. Lineage (NCBI taxonomy): Eukaryota > Metazoa > Nematoda > Enoplea > Enoplida > Ironidae > Trissonchulus > Trissonchulus sp. WLG1_4. The sequence goes on along the minus strand of JASANF010018938.1, from coordinate 17,373 downwards.
CAAGCCAAGGTTATTGCCGTTACGTTTTGGCCACACCAAACCAACCGACAAATTTCGACATAGTGGCGTGAAATTAAATACTATAGCACAGAGTATAATTATTATGTGTCACTGTTTGAACCAAAACTTAGGTCACCGTTTGAGCCAAAACTTACTCTACTATACGGCTGCAAAACAACATGGAATAACACTTGCTCAGGTAAAACAATGGCTTAAGAGTGAACATGCTTACACTATCCATAAGCCCATACGACGGAAATTTGCAAAAAGCAAGTATATTGTGGCTCATACTGACGATTGTTGGCAAATAGATTTGGCTGATATGGTCTCCATTGCAAAACACAATGATGGCCATAAGTTTCTGTTAACGTGCATAGATATTTTCTCAAAGTATGCATGGGCAATACCAGTAAAGACTAAAAGCGGCAAGGATATCACAAAAGCTTTCTCGACCATAGAACGAAAACCTATAGTTGTTCAGTCGGATAGAGGAAAAGAGTTTTTGAATAAGGAATTTCAGCAACATCTCAGCAAAAATAGCATTAGACTTGCAACTTGTAATAATCCAGACATAACTAATTTTAGCAGTATAACTAAGTGCTTAACTAATTAAACAGTATAACTAACTAATTATTAATGACATAACTAGCTAGTCAAAACGGCCGTTTATTGAAACAAGTGTTATAAATGAGAATTAGGGCCTATGAGACTCGGGGGCTGTGGTGTAGTGGTTAGCATGCTTGACTTCGAAGCAGGCGGCCCGGGTTCGATCCCCGGCGCCCCCATTTCTTTCATTCTTTCTAAATTGGGGCCTCATATTTCTATTCAACATAGTGGCGACCGTGACAGGACGGAGAGGATAGGGCCGGGTCCTCAGGACAGCCTTATCCCCGAACCGTCTTCGGAGGTGGGTTAGGAGCCCCATGCCCTGGGTTGAGGTTGGCACTTCAACCCTTACGGTACTCGTGCTGTGTGCTGTATGACTGTGTACATAGCTTCTCTAGTGTGGTCCCTCGGTTAAGGGTAAGCCGGAAAAACCCTCGGTTTCGGTTAGGGGTGAACCGGAGAAAACCCTCGGTTTCGGTTAGGGGTGAGCCGGAGAAAACCCTCGGTATTGGTTGAGAATCGTTCTGGGTCGATCGAGAAACCCTGTGGTTGCGGGTAAGCCAGGAAACCCTGATTGTGGTGTGACTGAAGTAGGCTTGGAGGCCTACGTGTGAATGTGCTCCGCCCTTGAGGCATCGGGTTCGCCCCGGGAGCATGAGTATCGACCGAGTATCGTTGCAGGGTCGCAACGATGTTCGAAGGGGGGACCCTGTTATAAATGAGAATTAGGGCCTATGAGACTCGGGGGCTGTGGTGTAGTGGTTAGCATGCTTGACTTCGAAGCAGGCGGCCCGGGTTCGATCCCCGGCGCCCCCATTTCTTTCATTCTTTCTAAATTGGGGCCTCATATTTCTATTCAACACAAGCAGCAATTTTATGCAAAATTTATTGAGTTTTGATCCATGGTCAAAGCAGAATATTGAAGTCATGACCAACAGTCAGTGCAACATATAATCGGTAGAACAGACATCAGCTGGAAGAAGTCCCTTCAAAGGAAGTTTGACCTGTCACTCACATTTTTTCAACTTTTACAAAATTTTTTTGGTATTTTTGTAAAACGTTTGTAAATTTTGCGTCGAATATAGTTGTAAATAATTATGTTGAACAACAATTTCCTAATCTTCTGAAATAAAAAAGAAAAAATGGTGTAGAGGATCGTGCCTGGGACTTTTTGTGTGGACTTGGAGAATGCTTAATAACACTGCACCCAACAGAACCCCCAACTCTAGCGGCCCCAATTATTATTCTTAATGAGCCGTTAACATTTTTTTAAACAATGCTGGGATTAAACGATAAAAACTACTTTAACAGTGTCTGCTGGCCAGCTTGTTACAGATTTAAGCTACACAGATAATGTGCATAAGTGTAGTTTCAGTCTAGTTCTTGAACGTGAAAACACAGCTATTAAATTCATTGAGTCAATCAAAAGTTGTAGCACGTTATAAAAACTGTCGTAAACGTAACTACCACCTTAAGTGAACACCAATGATTATTAAATACTGATAAATAACAAGTAAAAAATAAACAGTCATTTTATAGATTTCTTTGTTTTGATTGGCCCATGCATATTTTTTCTAAAAAAGCAATCTAAACCTTCGTTTCATGTGAAAACGTAATTTTATTTCACATTTACAATTTCGGAAAATGTTCTTTTTTTTTTCGAAAGACGGGTGCTTAATCATATTAATGCTGGTATTGAAATATTTTGCCAATTTTGAAAGAAACCTCACAAAACCTGAACCTAAACTAAGAAACAAAACATGAGACTCCGCACGATTTGAGCTTAACGACTAAAGTCTGACCAGAAAATGCTGAATCTTTTGACAAAACAAGTGGCGTCATTTTTGGTGGTTACGAAAATCCGGCCCGGCCCGGCCCGGTCCGGGCCGTGGATTACCTAAAACCCGGCCCTATGTTACTTATAGTCTTTCGGCCGGAAAATGACTAAAAGTGGCCATAGTTTGACTAAAACCCGGCCCAAGCTTTCTCCTGTGTTTGCCCGGGCCGGAAAATGACTGAAACCCGGCCCGGGCCATAGTTTGACTAAAACCGGGACCAAGCTTTCTCCTGTGCTTGACCGGGCCGAAAAATGACTAAAACCCGGCCCTGGCCATAGTTTGACTAAAGCCCGGCCCAAGCTTTTTCCTGTGTTTGCCCTGGCCGGAAAATGACTAAAACCCGGCCCAAGCTTTCTCCTGTGTTTGCCCGGGCCGGAAAATGACTGAAACCCGGCCCGGGCCATAGTTTGAGTAAAACCGGGACCAAGCTTTCTCCTGTGCTTGACCGGGCCGAAAAATGACTAAAACCCGGCCCTGGCCATAGTTTGACTAAAGCCCGGCCCAAGCTTTCTCCTGTGTTTGCCTGTTTTAGGTAGTCATTTTCCGGCCCGGGCAAACACAGGAGAAAGCTTGGGCAGGCTTTTAGTTAAAGTATGGCCCGGGCCGGGTTTTATTCATTTTCCGGCCCAGAAAGACGATAAGTAACATAGGGCCCGGTTTTAGTTAATCCACGGCCCGGGCCGGGGCTGGCCGTCTTTTAGTCAATTCACGGCCCGGCCCGGGCCGGGCCGGGTTTTAGTGACCACCGTCATCTTTATGACTAGTCGCTGTACTCTTGATGCCAGCAATTAGTTCTTTTCGAATGAAATTGCGTGTTCCTTTTTGTCTCAGGGTGCAGCTTTTTTTGTCAGACTTTAGTTACTTTTGTTGCAAATTTATATGTTTTTAAACATTTTTAACTTGTCTAGTTTAAAACAACATTAACGTAAAACATAAACATAAACGTTGTTCCAACATAAACTCTCACGCAATAACTACAGTCTGACAAAAAATAGTTGCGTTAATAAAAATAGTTAAAAAAGCAGAAACGAAACGAGATTTAAAAAAGGTTAAAAAGAGAACACGAAACATGTGATTTCGTTACGAACCGATAAGATTTTGTATGTACCTACAGCAAGCAGTCGCAGAAGTCATGCCACTAAAATAAGTAAAGTGGCGCATCTATTTTCTGTCAGACTTTAGTGAATAATTTTTTTTGGCAGTAGTTTGACCAAAAATTGCTGACTCCCGAGAGAAAACAGGTGTCATGACTGTTTGCTGTACTCTTGATGGTTGAAATTTGTTTTTTTAAAAGCGTTAATGGACTGCAGAATAACTCTAACTTCACACTTCCTGAAATCTGAGACTCGTAATGGTATTTATTAGATAAAACTCAGAAATAGAGGTGTCTCTTCTTGAGAAATTCCAAATGAAGAAAATCAATGCTGTACCTAATTAGGATATGTTAATGCTTGCTATTGCAAAAGTTTTATTCCACTCCGTTAAAAATTAATATGTACCACATAGTTACGCTTAGAGCCAAACCTAATCCTTTGTTATATAACCTTAGCTTAAGGTTATATACCTAAACCCAATCCATAAATCACTACCAAAAGCTATGTTTTTCAACACACTCACATGCAAGAAAACAGTAGTGTTTAAAGACTAAGTATAAATCTACCTTTTAGAAAGCATCAAACTAGTTCTAAAAGAAAAATCCTCTAAAATTCAATTGACGATAAAACTTACTTGATCTTGAAGCAAGTCTCAGCAGCTCGTGAGAAAGTGTGGCACCCATTTTAAGTATTAATTATTAAAATTTGAGCGGAATTGAAGCTTGGAATTAAAATCATAGTCGGTTGAACTGGAAATCCAAATAGCACCATTGGAGCTGTAATTAAGCTGAAATATTGACACTGAAATTGGGTTAAAAGCCTGCTTGGCCGTAAGGACACAAGGACAAAACAAAAAAGGACAAAACAAAAAAGACAAGGTCAAGGATGAGTTATAAGTCGGGTCATTTTTGTACTAGTATGGTTAAGAGATGGGACCGGTTCCACTTTACCGGTTCCGGTTCCAAAAATGCTGCCGGTTCCGGTTGCGGTTCCATCCGGTACCAGGGGAACCGAAACCATTTCTAGTACGGTTCCTACTTGTCTGTGCATAGCCCACTTCAAATTCGTCTTTGTGTTGTAGCTGAAAAAACGGCTTACAAGACTTGAGGGCTGTGGTGTAGTGGTTAGCATTCGTGTCGTCGACAGAAGCGGCCCAGGTTCGACTCCCAGCGTCTCCATTTCTTCTTTCTTTTTAAATTGGGGTTTCCTCTGTCTTTCAACACTTGTCCTTGTCTTTTTAGTTTTGTCATCAAGAAATTCTAAGGAAACTACTCAGGTAAATAAGCTACATAGTTGCGCGAAAACACTTTGGGTCAAGGCCAATGCGAAAACTCGTGTGTTAATTTTTCACAGCAGCTGACCAAACTTTGTCCTTGTCCCTGTCCCTGTGTCCTAGTAAGGACAAGTATGAACCGAGCTCATGTGTCTATTTGTGCTAAAGCAGGGTTGATACTTGTCCCTAAGGATGTCTGTCCGTAAGCACAATTTTAGAAAATCTGCCGTAAAAAACTGAGTTGTAGGTCCAGGATGACTACCAAAAGCGGGAAAAAATAGTTGCACCACTTGAGAAACGAAACATGTGATTTCGCTAAAAAAAGAATAGATTTTGACTATCAAGAGCAAGTAGTCATGCCACTAAAATAAGAAAGTGGCTAAACCTTTTTTGTCAGTCTTTAGTTTAATATGAGCTAAACAAACGAACAAAAGTATATTATTATATTCGGAGTTTCTGAACTGGCTTACGATCAAAGTTTTCCGGATATAAAGACGGACAAGTATGAACTATAAACTAGCTTTTTGCTTATGGGAAAATTGGACATAACTGTTGGATGTGGAACCATACTTCTTGAAAAAACAGTTCTTTGAATATAAACATCGAAATACTGCTTGAATAAAGAGGAAATCAAGTTCTATTTTTGGAACTTTTCTAAAAGAACAAATTAGTGGCAATTATTGCTTCTAAAATTTTGAATAACTCGGCTAGCTTAGATAAGTCACTAACATTCATTTTTCCATAAAATGGTGCTCGTTTGAAACTAATTCACAAATAATTTAGACTTTTTGCTATTTTTTGTAATAGTTGGTTCCGTTGTGTAAGCATTTGTTCAACAATCATGTTCAAGAATCATCATATTCTTGAACAAAAACTACCCTATTAAAAAATCTATTTACCCAACTTTTTGCTGGACTAAACTACCTAGGTTACTTCGGTAAACGGTCTAATTTACAAAATGCTTCCGTTAAGCTAGTAAGTTTAGTCCTTTTAGAGTGTTGCTGGCTTTGTCACTGTCTGAAGTTGTCCAGTTAAATATGTAAAGGGACTGGACTTATTTTAGGCCGAGATTTTGGAATGAAAAATCGGACTAACCGGACTAAACGAGTTAAACCGAGTCTGCGGCTTAATTTAGCCCGAACCCATTCCTACGGAACTAAACTGATTTAGCATGCACGCTTAACATTAGCGTACGTAGCTAAGCCCGATTAGTCTGAGTAATACAAAGCAGAGCACTAAAGTTTAAGTCCGTTTAATCCGGACGTTTTCGAATGGCGTTAACAGCATAATTTTTTAAATAGTTTAGTCCAATTTAAATTAACTCTTGTAAAGGAGCAGGCACTACGACAGTCTATTTATACTTTACATGTCGGTTGGTTAAAATTGAATGTGTTGAACGGTTTTCTATTAAACTTTCCACAGACTTATCTTTGCCTCGTTTTAACGTTTTAACGCTCTAATCACACTTGTTAAACACATTGTTCACGTATATACGCTAAGATACTTGGACTAAAATTAGTATTATCCTTTTACTCCGGTAAAAAGATTGCTCCTGGTCAAGAAAAACATTACCTTGCTAAGCTATAGTTTTTACCGAAGCAGTTTCGATAAAATGAGACACTAATGCCGGAATTCACAGAAGGAGCTCAAAGTTTTAACTTTAATTGACTTGGTCCAAGAATTTCTTTTCGATCAAAATAAAACATATACTAATGAACTATTCGATGTGTAGTGTGTACCTATTTCATACGACCACGTGAATGACTTAGACTGAGTTTACGATAACGCTTTCCTGCCAAAAGGCTTCAAACTTCCAAGTCCACGCTTTGGCGGGGTTTTGATCCGTCACCACAGACTGAGCCTGCGTCACAGGGACAGCTTTATTGCAGGACTGTCACGCCTAGCCACTTGGCCACCACCGGCTCGCTTCACTCGGATACCTAAGGCATTCACGTGAAGTAACTGAATCTGTGAAACATTCCGCCAAAAGGTTTCATTAGAGTGAGATAGTGCAATTTTGATTCTGAGGTCACAATATCTGGGAAAGGGTTACATGTACACCTATTGAGAGTCCAAGCGTAAGAAACAGGCGTAGAACAGTTAGTTACTCACAGGTTTAAAATCCACAGTCGCACATCTTGAATTAACAAGAAGAAAGCATAGAATTATGACACAGGGTCTTATCCAAAAATTGGATTTATCGGATTAGATTTAACTTTATTTCGTCAATAACGCAGCGTCAGTTAAACATAATTTATTGAAACTTGGCACACACCGAGATACTGTATGTGAGCCATGTGGGGCAAAATTTCAGCCGGCTGTTTACATTTTGTGCTGCGTTATTAGCAAAATTAATTTAAATCTAATCCGTTAAATCCAATTTTGGATAAGGCCCACAGTGAAAAAGGGGCGAACGTTTAAGGTCAAAAAAGAGAAACCTTGGACATTTAAAGCAGAAAAGGAACACGTCAAGAAACATTAGGCAATTAGAATTAACCTGTTTAAATACAAATATCCTGCTGCAGAAATTAAGTAATTAAGTTTTTAAGTTAACTTTGATTCAAGCCGATTTTAGCGAAAACTTCCAACAAAAGCAAGCGTAAGAAAAAATTGAAAAATGTCTGTTATAGTTTTAATTTTAAAACTTTTTCAAATTAGGCAATATTTTACATAGCTAACTGAACTGGCTTCTAGTAATGCGTTTGAAAAATTAAAGTCAACGGCATTGTAGTTTACGGGTGCCATATGTCAAGGAGAAAGTTCAGTAGCTGAAGTTGGGAGTGAACAAAGTCCATTCTTGAGTTGAAATATAGGGATTTTGCCGATTTGTGATATCAAAATAAGTTTGGCCGGGTTAGGGACGATTCATATTTACAGCCGTATGTCCGTTCAGCCGGCAAAATTACAAAATAATTACAAAGTAATCACGTCACATGCCGACCTATTAGTGACTTCATTATTTCGTAATTCAGCCGGCTGACCGGACATACGGATGTAAGTATGAATCGAGCCGTAGTGTCTCATTTTCGGAAACAGGGCTAATAATGGTACAATGTCAAGAAAGGGATGGAGTTTCCTGAAAGACAGCATCAACATCAGAATGACCCCAGGCGGGATTCGAACCACCCATCTCTGAATCTGCAGACCAGCGCTCTACCATTGAACTACTGGGCAGTGGGTTGATGATAAGCTGTCGTAAATCCTTTATATACTCTACATGGCCGGTCTTATTTCACAATATTATAGCAATAACTAACTTTATGGTGAGTGCAAACTGCAAAGGTGACCGTTATATTTGGTTGCGTATATTATTCTACCGAAGTGGTTGTTGGGCAAAGAGAAAAAGATCTAAGTCCATTTCGTTCCTATGAGCGCTATTGCAAAAATTTGCAACTTAAACTTAAACTTGCGAGTAAGGTTATACCAATGTTCGATAGATTTCGTTACGACATGTTTAGGTTCAGTGCCGAAGATATTCTTCGAATACAAAACGCGGCACTCAGATTTTTAACTACGTACTAATTTAAGATAAGCTGAAACAGGTTTTTATAGCTGCATCTTCTTTTCAGAATCTTTATGACAGTTAAATGGTGAATTGGTTCTGCCGTTGAAAATATTGTCAGATTGGTATGGCAAGCATAGCCTTGCTATGGTCTGGCTTGCCAACGGCTTTTGTATCGAAAGGTTATCATATCGATGTGCTGATAAACAATCTAGGAAGCATTTTTGGGACAAGTTTCGCCACAGCATACAAAATTTCTCTGCATTTGACAAACATGTAATTTTACTGCCCGTGACAGTATGCAAGCGTGATAACCAGTGCATATTCACTAAAGTCTGACCAAAACTTATTGCTGGACCCGGAAACAAAAAGAAACACGCGATTTCATTACGAAAATACTGTATTGCAAGCATTAAGAGTACAACGAGTAGTCACAAAAGTCACGCCACCTATTGTTTCTCAGGGTTCAGCAATTTTTGGTCAGACTTTAGAGTGTAGCTGAGATCTAAGATCAGCACACACGATGAAAACACACGCTCACACAATTAATGCATTTTTACATGTCTGAATTTTTCTGAAACTGTCATCAAAATATCTAAAGTAGGCTACAACGTGTAAAAAACAAGAACTGACGAAAAGCGGATGTTATTCTTTTAAAGCCTATAAAGTGAGATGTAAACCATCAAGCCTAGTTCGGGTTGTATAAGACTTCTAATTACAATATGTCAGTCAGAAAGTATGGAAAAGGGCCGCAAGGGCTGAAATTTTAACGTCAAATTTTGATCTGTTAACTTCTAGTCGAGTTTTATGTCAAATTTATTAACATTTAGAACAGGAGTTTGTGAAATTTACACTTTTTTAATTTTTGTTAAACCTTGAAACGGTATATAATGTCACAGGCTGAAAATAAATTACTTTGTTTGAAAAATAAATTCACTTAAATCATCCTTAAAGCCCGGTTCATACTTGTCCTTAAGGGCATAGGGACAGGGACAAGGACAAAATTTTAAACAGTTGTGAAAAAATAACTGCTTAGTATTGGCTATTTTTTTGCTAGCGCATTAGTTTCAACTCCTACATTGTTCATGCAAAAAATTGTCACATTTGGCCAAGCAATTTACTTGGATTGCTTGAAGGACAAAACGACAAGGACAAGGACAAGTATGAACCGAGCTTAAAATCTTGTGATCACCATAAGCGCACAGCCCTGAGACGGAGCCAGCCACTTTATTAAGAAATTGTGAATTCGGACGTATCTGAACAAAACAAGTTTGGTATTGAAAAGCCGTTACACAGACGGCTTACAAACTGGCAAACATAGATACAAATAACAGACACAAAAAGAAGACAATAAATAATACACAATAATAATACAATAACAGAACACAAGTTTGTACTAAAAACAAAGTACCTATAACTCTAGTCCTAGTGACAGTATATATTTTTAGCATATTTTTTAGCAATTTGGCAATAATATTACTTAGTATCTAAAATATATAAATTTGCAAGCATGGTAAATGTATTTCTGGCTCACTGTACGTAGAGTGTTGTGATTTTCTGATGAAATGTTTGTGCAGAAGACGTCATTAAGCTTACATATTCTAGGATTCATAAGGTATGAAACCAAGACCTACCAAAGTTCACTATTCACACGGAGGTAAAATCTCGGAGGTAAAATGACTAAATTTCTTCGCAGCATCAAGTAGGGAGTTAGCTTAAAAACGTAAGATTTTTTATATTTTTATGTATCAAACTCTAGTCTTGCTGCTATAGCTAAGTTTCCCTAAGTATTGGGGCGGCATTGTAAACTGCGTTTATGGACTTCATGCCACAATTTAGAATGTTTGCAATTGGATTATTACATAACTTTCGTAACATAGCTTACATTCATACACAACACACATTAGATACATACGGTGGAATGCATAAAGGCAGTTTTAGCTCAGTCTTGCGAAACACAGTCTAAGGGCAACATTCCAACCTATGTAATACGTGTAGAACATAGATGCACGTAGGGGGGGTGGGGGTATCCACTCTCCCCTTCTGAGGGGGGTTGGCACTAGGGATGTTTTCAGTTAACTGGTAACTGATTTTTTTTCAGTTAAAGTTAAGCAGTTACAGTTAACTGATAATAACTGATAACTGAACTGCTCTGATTTTCCAAAGCAGTTAAAAACTGATAACTGAACTGCAAAAATTTCAGAAGCAGTTAACTTAACTGTAACTGAACTGCTTCAATCGTGAAAAACGGACTGAAATCAGTTAACTGATTTCATTTTCAGTTATAGGTATGCAATAACTGAAAATAATTTTCAGTTAAGCGTAGAAACTGTTTTGATTTTCAGTTTTCAAGCATAACTGAAAAGCGACTACTCAGTTCAGCTTTGGGAACATTTAAAAAACCAATAAATCTCATATTTTACGTGCGTATATGTATATTTACTCACATGTTTGTATATTTACTAACGCGCATACAGATACTGTTTTTGTACACGCTGACATGTTCGATCAAGCCTAGGAATCAATTGATTATTGGCTGTCGGCCTACAACGAAACACTAAAGTCCTCCTGACATTATCTTTTTCTTATCCAATTTTCACCCTCCCTTAACAGCTTTCGTAGCAGTGTGCAACGATTTTTCAGCCTTTGCGGCTCGTGATTCACCGGCAGCCACATAAAACTAGGTGATAAACGCTTAAAAAACGAAGCAATATTATCCAATAACAAAGCTAGGTAATTTAATGTAAAAAAGTGAAAATGAGTTTTATCATTGTTTGGCGAGGATTTTGGATTTAAAATTTAAAGAAATTTTATCGTACAACTACATATGTGTAGGCATTAATGCGTGCTACATTACATACCAACTTACTACTTACATTCTAGGGCAAAAAAGTTAAACTTTAACTGAAATTAAAAAAAGTTAGGGGTATTACTTTAACTTTAACTTTAACTCCAAAAAAGTTAGAGGTCTTACTTTAACAGTAACTTTAACTTGAATTAAAACAACCTTACTTTAACTTTAAATTGAAGTTACTTTAAAAAAGTTATATAAAAGTCATTGATTTTCGGCTTACTTTAACTTTAACTTAAATTGCTGCCTGAGCCTTACTTTAACTGTAACTTTAACTTAAATTGAAGCAATGGGGGCCAGTGCGTTCCTTCAAGCAGGTGAGCGTAGTTAGGTCCCATCAAATTTTGCTCACCGGGTGCCCCTGTAAACACCCACATGGATTCAGTAACAGCTATTTCATTCGTAATCTGTTTAAAATATATTAATAAATTACCTTGCATGGTGCATTTAATAAGAAGGGTTTTCGTGTTTATTTTTAATTTTGCTTGCTGCTTGCTTGCTGCACGACGCTGTTATTTGTAGTCCGTGTGAGTGTAACTGATGGCGCACACAGCTTGCACTAACATACACTTACTATGCATTTATTTCTGGTTTATTTCATGCTTGCTTAGTTTTTCTAGACGGTGCTGGTGAGTTTATTTAGTGTAGTTTGGTTTAGTTATATTACGTATAATTAATTTTCACACATTAGGTTGGCGCTTGCCATTATTTAATTGCGCCCCTCCCCTTGAGACGCTTAAGTTATTTTATTGCTGACCAATCGCCATGTTATTTTACGTGTCGCTGTTGCTTGTGTGTCTATACTTTCAGTGCATGTCCTGGTATCGTTTAGATGGTGCATGCTTTGACTATGAAATCAAGCCACTACGAGTTCGCTATTACACCAGAGGCGAGGCTGTAGTAAGCATTTTGGCTGTACTGTCCTAGCAGAAATTTAGTAGACTGGCAGTAACTGTGTAGAAATGAAATCATATCTACTTACGGATGTCACAATAGCTGAACAAGAAATTAGCATTTTTAGAGAAATAACTTAAAATATTTTCAGTTAAAGTTATCAGTTACAGTTAAGTTAACTTAACTGTAACTGAACTGATTAAATTTTGCCGAAATTAACTGATAACTGAACTGATTTAATCTTCAGGTAATCAGTTAACTGATTAACTGAACTGATTATGATTTCAATAACTGAAAACATCCCTAGTTGGCACCCCCCCTCAGACATCCGGCACCCCCCCTCAACCCCCCACCCCCCCTCTGATGGCCAAGAAAGTGCCCCAAAAATGCGTAAAAAGTTAAAAAATTGCAAAAAATTTTCGCCTGCGGCGAAAAAAGTATCCCAAAAATGACTTGAAAATCGAAAAGGTCTGAAAAATTTTCGGCTGTCGCCGAAAAATGGCCAGAACTAGGGACCACCCCTCCTTCCGCCATGGGTCGGGCACCCCCACTCGCCGATTCACCCCATGCATCTCTGGTGTAGAATTGTTCATTACGATGTTCTAAATTACTAGAGATCGGCCGCTAAGCCAAGTGTCGGCCCCGGGCCGGCCCGGGGCCGCAACCATTTTTACCGGGCCCGGCCCGGGCCCGACATCGGCCCGCGGCCCGCCACCGGCCCCGGGCCGCGTGGCAGCGGGCCGGCTCCGGGCCGGCGCGGGGCCGTTGCAGTCGGCCCGGGGCCGGCCCGGTCGGCCCGGTCGCGTATTTACATTCCCTACATGGATTGGGCACTATTGCATTCCCTACAGCGATCCGGCACCAGTTGTGCAATTCCTACACGTGTTCGGCACCATATATAGTAAACATACAATCACACTTACGTACAAATCGATACGTGCAACTTGAAGCTACCTTTTGAATGACTCTCTTTTGTTCACACGTTTGTATTTTTTCAAATTTAATTTTCAATATGAATTGGACTGAAACTCTGTAGACTTTTAGATCACGTACCATCTTAGCCTAGGCTCGTAGGTTTACAGAAACCTGGATTTAACATGAGCATTTAATCCATTGGTGCCCTTTCAGTTTTTACGCGGCGGCCTCAGCCGCCGCGTATATACTATGATACAAAATCTGATTTTGCATGTATCTTATCTTTGTGTGTAAGTTTGAACTAGCATTCAGGTAGGTCCTAGAAAAGCGCTAAATGTGTGTGCGTGTATGTATAGTAAAGTGTGTGTCATGCTGCATAGTCAAGTCATACAGTAATAAAAATAGTAATCAATATATTCTTGTGTGTGGCGTGTACAGGCTTGCGATCAATTAATCGTTCAGTGAAGTCTTCAAAAAACACAGTTGTGACAGAAGCAAATCAGCACAGCGCATAGATTATCGCACAAGTGCTTGCAAATTTTGCATACCTGCAGAAACAATCATTTGACAAAATCTGTTACAATAATGTTTCTTAGATTGTTATTAAGCACGTCAGAACCTGAAGAATTCAAAGTCGTACAAAAAGGCAACCGTGCTCTATGTAACCTCCCCTATTTTTTGCCTAATGTAAAACGTACGGTAGCGGAAGGGCTCCCTTGAAGCCTGCCCGCCAGTCGCCTACCTAAAAACTTTAACAAAGGCCATCCGGTCATCTGTTTCTCCCAGCTAATAATAACAATTATTTTTTTCGGTGGGCTAACAGTTTAGTCAGAGTGTTGTGGATTGGGGTTGGTGGACGGTGGTATGGATTTGGTGTGGGTTCTGTTGCTGTTGACTGTGGTGGAGCTGTTTGGTTTTAGTAAATGGTTTTGTTGGACTGTGTTGTTTGATTTGGATCTGAGGTAGATTTTTGAGGGGTTGCTGACTGTTGGGATCTTGATTGGGTGTCCTTTTGGCGCGGCCAGGACTGGGCCAAGTAGAGTGAGGTTGAGTGAGCTGATTAAGAGGTTGGTTCGCAGAACTTCTTGCAAAATTGCAGAACTCCTTTTTATCCCAACAATTGAATTGCTGAGTGAGTGAGAGTCCTTAGCAGTTTAATTGTTACATCTAGCGACGGTTTCACCGAATGTAGAGACTGTTTTTACAATGTATGGACGGTTGTTACAATAGTTATTATTATTAAAAGTTAATAGTTATTTTAGTTTTTAACTCGAACTGGAAAACAAGGGACCACGAAAACATATAACATAGCTGTTTCTCATGTTATTTATTGGAGTTCGCAATCGGGTCTGGTGGGGTTGAGATTTTTCGACCCGCTGGTTGAGCGGGTCCGTTCGGGTCAAAAATTTTGGGTATAAATCCTCAATTTTGGCGTTAAATTTTGCCATTTTGACCATTTTCTCAAAGCTACTGTTCTCGTGGCATAATGACTATACTAGAGCGGAGATTCGGGAGGCTTTCACCTTCACCTACATGTCACGACTCACGAAAAACCGATAACAAACAATTGACAAGAAAATTTTTCGTTTCAGAGTTTGTAACAGCAGCTTGACGAAAAGTCGGGTCGGGTCGGGTCGGGAATCTATCTCGGGTCGGGTCCGGTCGGGTTGAAAAAATTCGTTGGGAACTCTCGGAACGTTGGGAACTCGTACAGAAAATATTATGTATTGGTGTTGTTTAAAAAGTTTTGCTGCCGCGTATTATATTCGAAGAATATCCTCGGCATTCTAAGTATGTCGCAGCGAAATCTAGGTGTCTAATATTAGTCTAACTTTACTCGCAAAACGTGCTTGTTCGCTGCTGAGAGTACTGAGAGTACGCTTATTGCTGTGAGTACTTCACAGTTTACGCGCAGCTTCACAGTTCAAACAGGTACTGTTACAGTGGTACAGTAAGCAGACTAAACGAACTGATTGATAATTGTGACAAAATTATCGAGTGTGTACTGTGTGTGTACTGTGTATACTGTATAGATATTTAAAGCGTCATTTTTCCGATTTTGTACTTCACTGCTAACTGTATGCTGGATCAATTTTGCTGAAACTTGGCAAAAATGGCATAAATTTTCGACATTTGTAAAGACCTATCACTGAACAAGTTTTACAGTCATGCAAAGTCGAGTGCTTTCGCGACACTACCTCCTTAAGTGTGTCGCAGAGAGACCGCAAAACCGGCATTCGATAATGAATTTAATGGTTAACAAAACATAGTATAGGACGCACATAATATTCCGGAATCGTAACGCAGCGTTGGCGTTAAAGTGTCAATGTGCGTAGTGTGTTTTACAAGTCTTATACCTTGGTTTTGCTTGTGCCCCGCTGAAGTGCCATGTATGTTAACTGAATTGCTTTTGTGAATGTTGAAACAAGCAACAATTAATAGCTCCGACAGTTCGGCAATTAGAAGGTAATTTATGTGCCTAATAACTGAAGAAAATTGAATAAGTAAAGCTGATGTTTACCGATCAAATGATTACTTGCAGTAAAGTATCATTACCTATGCACTTGTATGCTCGAGTGGTTAGTTAGATAGGTTCGTAACTAAGGGGTTAGAGGTTCGATTCTTAGAAGATCACTTTTTGTCAGACTTTTGCATTTTCAAATCACGTAGCTCAACAACTACGAAAGTAAGAACTCAGTGAATATACAAGACATTTTAGTGTGACAGACGCAAGGCTACGTGTTAAACACTCTTCCACGTTGACAATTTAACCCTTTCATCCGCACTGTGAACCTCAGGCACCCCACGGGTGGATGCCCAATCTTTGGCTGTAAAACTTGGCTAGCTTTTTCAGCACCTGCCTCCAGCTTCACAGTATAACTACATGCAATCATAGAAAAAAACGATTGAGTTATAGTAAAAATCTTTCCATGGTATTTTTTGCAAAAGCAGTTTCATGATAAACAAAATGTCTAACCACTAAATTCCTATACACTTATGCTGTGGAGAAAAGTAAAATTTACACGTTTCAGTAAGCAAGCCTAGGTTTTGTTTTAAAATCAAATATCTAGTTTGTAAAAGAAATTTGGCCGCTAAAACAAGCATATACGACTGGTTAACAGTTACTGGACAGTTAGTGGAAAAACAAAAATCAGATACTTAGATGTTATACTGCGGCCCCCGGTCTTATGTCATCCGCGTGAGCTGGCGGGCTATCTCAATATCCGTGACCGGTGCCTATCTGTGCCGGAAGGCGCGCAGTAATAACAACTTGACGCTGAGAGCGTCGAACTGCACGTCTAGAACTCGCTCAAGGACAGGTTCGGGAGCACTCTAAGTGATACCTCTACGGGCCCTAATTCAGACCACACAAAAACCAAAGTTAGACCTTCAAACTTGTGTTTGTTATACCGTGCCCTTATGTGTTTATGTGCCCGTAAGGGGCCGCGACCTGTGCAAGTTGTCATAATACCAAAAATCTATTATCCGAGGCGTGTGAATGTTGTGATGATGTGTGAATGTATGCTCTTTTGCTTCCGCCGCAGCGGAAACTACTGGGTGTTGTACGAATAGTATTCTAATACTTTTATCGAGCCAACTGATTGTAGAGAAAGCTATTTTTGGAGATAGCCTGTGAGTGGCGTACGCGACGGGTAGCTGGTTTCTACCCCGAAATTCGCACTTGTCGGCATGTCTTTGACATGAGGCGTACGTGACCAAAAGCAAGTGCGAACTCACCAGAAGAGGCTGATTGATAGTTTAACGACCGGTCCATTTAGTAGTATGCTAGTTTAGGAAGCAAGAGGGGTACCCCAAAGTTAGTACGTATGGTTTCAGAGTGGCCACTCAAGCTAACACAGTATGTATGTATTAACACCCGTGTCGTAGCGCAGCCGACCGGATTAAGTATGAGTGTTTTTGGGATCGGGCGTAATAGGTTTTTGGGACACACATAGTTTCACACACATTTAGGGTACGGATAGGCAAATTTAGCACTCTGGGTTTTGAATCCAGCAATCCGGTTCAATCTGCTGGGACCTCCAGGATTGAAGGGGCACTAAATTAATATTACATACAATTACCAAAATTTGTTGTAATAGCTTTGTTGTTTATTGTTGTGGTTTAAATTATGATCGTTCAAAATTCTTTTGTTGTATTTTTTCTGCTTGTTATAATAGTTATAAAATAGTTTTTGTTATGTTTGCTCAAAATTATTTGTTTGCGTTTGATGTCATAATAGTTTGTGCCTTATTTTTGCCATTGTGTAATTTGCCAATTTCGATCTTTTTATGTTTTGTAGTTTATAATTCTTCTCTTGAAATTTTTTTGTTCGGAGAAAAGGCCTAGGTCAAAAGGGTAGGACCCGTTTTAGGTGTGCTGGGCACTCCAGAGACGTCGTA